>JAHZNE010007081.1:0-33632 GCA_027744055.1 Callyntrura sp. NNG-2020 | reverse complement strand
GTGTAATCAATGAGATACTGTAAGATCCATTTTGTTAATTCTACGTTTCTTCGTCTCATATTTAAGTCCGTGTTTTAAGGGTTTATTTTATTATTATAAATTTTGGTGTAGCATTATATATATTATATGAATAATATGATTTTCCCTCACATAAACTTTCTGATAAAACATGATTTCACAAATACTCTGCATAAAGCTTTAAATGTTAAGCGTGTTGCATAATAAGTAGCTTACATGCATCATCCATGTATCCTGCTGAGCAGTTGTACAATAAGATAAGCTAGCTACTTAGCTCACATCACATGAAATAACTATTAAAGAAAGCCAAAAAGTATTCGCTGACGAGCAATAAGTGCTTGTAAATTTTTTGTTGGAACTTTTGAATTTCCTATAAAGAAAACGTTACACCAGACGCCTACTATAGGGATGATCTAGCCTTGAGGGATGAATAGGTGTATAGGTGTAGAGTTACATTATTACCCGGATAACTTCTTCCACTTCCTAGTCATGTAGAACATCAAACGGACAAGAACGCATGTGAATGAAGTTAATTTCCTGAAATCCCTCGAACTCGAAAAGACCCGGACTGGCGTGGCGCACCCAAGCCGGCCGGCCATACGTAACATAAAAATAAGCGACTTCAATAAGTATTTATACTCTTGCGAGGTACACCGTTCCTATGACCTATGATCATGAATTGATTGCCAAGTTCACATTTAATAGTACAGAGAAACTACTTGGCTCCGAATCAGCCTGAGAACGCACTGACACAACCCTAACATGCAGTAGCAAAGATCCTTAATACTCGTCATGCACATTAAATTCTAAATGGCCGCATGATAAGAGCCACCAATTTTTTCTTATGTACGCGTACACGCAAGCAATATTGTTGTCCGATTACCTGTCCTTGGCCTTCTACCTATTCTACATTCCATACCATTTTGTAACTACTATATATCTTACTGTTACTATATTACATGTTCTATATCTTCTTGGTAAAGAATTTCTCATGAGTATAAGTTCTAAACACATGAACATTAAGTTTTTAAAATTTGGCAATTCAATTTGCATTTTCCTGTTGTGCATGTGCACACAATACATTTATGATTACCACTCCTAAATGCTGCTTTGCGGTTTGTGGTAACATTGTTATTTTAAACTCATCCATATATATTATTGCCTGCACATTCTCCCAGAACGTGGAGAAGTGGAAAAGTCTACGTTGAGTTGCGCACGTATAAGTACAAGGTTACAGTTTACTCCTAACAATAAGTATACAATGTAATGAATGGGAAAGCAACTTCAACTTCACTCACTCGTGGTTCGTGTTTTCGCGTTTTCATGTAGTATTTTATATGCTGGTTCTGGCTTTCCTCTGTCTGTCCTAAAGCAGGAATGTAGTTTTACATAGGTTGCTAGGTTTAAAAAATATCTAAAATCGCTCCATTTCTATATCGTGGATAGTCTGTGGAGAATATACGGAGATTGGAGATTCACAACATAAGCATCACACTACTACACTACTAACACCAAACGTGGTGACGTACTTACTATAACACTTTGAGAACCGCTTGCAAAGTGGAAGGAAAAATAACTTTTTACCGACCAAGAACCGACCAAGTGGCAGTCGTGTGATCTTCTCTTCTTCTCTGCCAGTTTGCCTTGACTCCATCACCGCACCACCGCCTCCATTTGTCTCTATTTGGGAACCTCAAGTCTACTTTTGAAGAAAATGGTAAGAGAAAATTAATTCTTTTGAATACATTATTTACTACCTTTAAAAAAAACTAGTAGCATTATGTCCAACTATAGTTGGTGTTGTACAATAGAGCTGCACTTGGATAGCAATTTTCCCGTAATTACAGATTGTCAGTTTTTGTTAAAAAACCTATTAAATTGCCATACTATAGTAATAGTATTCTACCAAGCTGGGAGAATTATAAACGTCGACAAAAATGCATTTAAATGATGTGACCATTTCTTTTAAAATTGAAACACCTTGCAAGGTTTTACGACCGTCTAAGAAAGCTACCATTGCACTATCACATAAATACTTCCAAAATATATGTAAAAAATTAAAAATAGAAAATGTTGATCACATTTACAAGGCAAATCTTCCGATACATATTAGTTGTAGGTTACGGCCTGCGTCTCATATAAGTATACAGGTATTGTACTTACGCATACCTAATTTTTTATAATTGGAGGAAATTTTGAAATTGCAATTGAGAGTTATGTAAAAGTTTTAGTGCTTCCATATTAGTTATTTTTTTACATACATACATAATGCTGAAAGTTTCATTTGTATGATGCGTTCACGACTTTATTTTGTTTGTGGCTCGTGGCTGCTAATAATTTGATATTTTGTGGAGCTTGCTACAACATGAAGATGTATATGCTGTTTATAAACTTTTAGGAAGATGTTACGAAATTATAGGGCAAGGTCTGTGTGATACCTAAAGCGTGTACCAACATGGTGCTTCATGATAAGATTGATAAGTGAGCATGCTACTACACTCTGAAGAAGGGTGTGCATGATAATGATCAGGATTGCGATTCTAGGCAATCTAATTAGCATTATTTCACATAGACTATAGGGCATTAAAAAGGAAGCAGACTGCTCCATTGTTTCTTATGTTCCTTATCATATTAAATTGGTTAATTCGAAAAGAAAAATGTTTACCGGAATGAAGAGTTACTTATACTTCGAAAAGTATTCAACTCAATGTACACTACTGTGACATTCATTAGTTTCAATTCGAAGATAAACTTGTATTGTACATAATTAACTGTATGTATGCATTACATTGTTTCATTCATCGTAGATTGCTGCTCGGCTTGGTGTTGGAGTAGAGAGTGTTCGTAACGTTACTATTTGGGGAAACCACAGCTCCACCCAGTACCCTGATGCTCGTAATGCTCTTGTCAGGAAAGGTGCGGATGAGGTCAAGGTGACCGATGCTCTTCCTGACGCTGCTTGGTTGCAAGACCAGTTTATCACGGTAATTTGATATACAAATTTTAAGTGCTTCCACCCTCCACCAGTATTCAAAATTCTAATTATTTATTTATTTTAAAGACTGTGCAAAAACGTGGTGCAGCAGTAATCGCCGCCAGAAAAATGTCATCTGCAATGTCTGCAGCGAAAGCTGCCGGTGATCACATGCGTGATTGGTGGATTGGCACTGCAGACGGCACCTCAGTGTCTATGGGCGTTATTTCTGATGGATCTTATGGTGCCCCAGCCGACGTTATTTTCTCATACCCCGTTAATATCAAGGACAAGCAATGGACCATTGTTCAAGTACGTATTCACGAATATGACTGACCTTTGACATTACAACATTTAACACAAGATGTAGCCATCCAATGGAAGAATAACCATATCAAAATTTATATTGAGTAACTTGTTCTTATTCGCAGGGTTTAACTATTGATGACTTCAGCAAGGGCAAGATTGAACAAACTGGACAAGAACTTGTTGAGGAACGTCAAGAAGCTTTGGCTGTTTGTGAGGATTGACTCGTTTCTGAAAACGAAAGGATAATTAGAAAATCCAGTTTGTCTAGACTGTAATTAATAGTGGTAACTGGCGTCTGCCTAGATAATTCAATTAATCTTGTGAAATCTTAAAGAGCAAAGCGTGAGGGGAAGGGTTAAAATTTTATTGAAGTTTAGCATTGTATTTAGTCAGGTGTATTCTCGTCCCTGTACAACAGAAAACTACTCCAAGCGCACTATACAATATGAACTTTCACACGCTGTAAACACTCTAAAACAATTCCAGTTACAATCACAAATCAGAGCTTTATTTTGCTTTAATGTTGACATTTTGTTTCGTGCTTTTTAAATTCCATACCATTGCACTAAGAAGCTGTTACGTTGTAATGGGCAGTCAAACACTGAATATTCTTTAAAAAATAAATCTAAACAATGCAATTCTAATGGCTAATGGCTGATTGATTTTCACAAGACTATACAATTTCGAAGCTGAAGCCATCAAAACAACGTCGTTCTATTATATTGATGCTGATCATAAAGTAAACTATTTTTGTGTCCGTGTGCACGCGCATTTTGTGTGTACGCAGTAAATATAAATTTTAAACTAGAAAAATATACGAAAGCCAGGGTGCACTGCAAATTTCACTTCTTCTCTTTATTGTACGTCATTATGATGAAAAATAAAATCTAAACTGGGTAGTGATATGTTGTTTGCTTTTAATAATAATAATTTTATTCCTCATACTAATGAAACAAATCTAAAAATCAACAATCATTTATTTTCATTATCGAAAGTGCATACACACTTTAATTACTAAATCTCAGTTTACATGATTCCTGACTTTTAGTACAGTCTAGTTTTGAGAGAATTCAACCCTTTATCCACGGTACTTTTGGCCCCTTAGTTATCATGGCATGATTTCATCCATTGAGATACAGGTATATACTTACAATAAATTTGATTAGGTGATAAAGACAAAGACATGCGAAATAATTTTTTTTCTTCCAAACTTGGAGCGCATAAAAATCAAAAGTCTTTTTCTGGGTACATTTTGTCTAATAACAAGTGAATGAGTGTACATGTACACCAAGCTTGGTTTTTTTCTAGTACGGTGCTCTAACAGCATTTAGCCGAATAGCTAAGATTAATTTAAGTATCTCAGATTTCAAAATTAAGCCACCGTTGCAGCAGCTTTTTCCATAAAGTTTGCCATTTTGACATCTCGCTCACTGATTCCACTGACATCGTGACTGGAAAGAGTAACTTGAACTTTGTTGTAAACATTAAACCATTCAGGATGATGATCCATTTTTTCAGCAAGAAGCGCCGTACGTGTCATGAAGCCAAAAGCCTGCCAATATTAAAAATTACTACGAATTAGGAGTGTATATTATATTTTTTTGACTAACTTAAGTTCAGTTCACTATTGATCCTGAACTGGAGCTGTGGAGCTGCCACATGGAATTCTGTTTAACACAGCAGCGACCTTGGAATATATATGCAGGTAAATCGCTTTCAAATTTATATTTTTGGGATGATCTATCTTCCGACCACCCATACCAAACACAACCCTAGTCTTTTGCTTTTTCGCCTGTTCCGCTTGAATTTTGAGGGCTGCATGAAGGAAAGTGGAACAAAAGCATTCAAAAATACAAATTTGAAAGCTATGAGATTGCATATGTATTTGAGGCCTCTGCGAGGTCACAGGCTTCCTTCTTTAGAAACAACAGTAGTAAATAGCCACAGCAAAAAATTACATGCATTCATGGTATCTTATTATAGCAATATTAGTATAGTCCTCAACACAGTTGAAGTTGAAGCTTTCTGGCAAGTTTTGTGTAAAATAACCTGATTGAAGTTTTTAAATTGGAATTCTTTATATAGTGCATCCCGACCGTCAACCAAGGTCCACCCTGCTTCCATTAATGTATTCAGCTTTGCACCCCTCTCTGGTTCCTCCAATTTCGGTGAAAGTGGCTGGAGGAAAAGATTTCATTATTTTTTCGCTTTAACACTTGCAACCTACAAGTAAATTAATTACAGAACTTACCATTTTGGCGAAATTTCTTGATATTCCAAGATTTACTTCGTTAAATTGATTGTGAAATGACACTGAGCCGACTGAGCTAGAAAGCAGAAAGATTTCAATGATGGCAGGCAATGTCTCTAACAAGAGGCGATGGTGAGTATGTATCAAGAGTTATTAGGGTTATTATTAGTGGATATGAAGGCTTCAATGTACCCCTCGTAACACAGCTCGGAATCGGATCAAAAAGAAAAACGTAACACCACTTTATCAGTTGCTTACAACAGTAAAATGTGATATGAATAAGACTATTATTCGTTCCTCAGCAATTCAAATGGCATAAACTATTTACAATGCGAAAGTATATGAACTAAATCTTTTGGTCAACTCGTACTTTAAAACATTATTTACTTACCCTATAATTAGTTGTCGCTGATTAAGCCTGTCTGAGTGAAATTGCTGTCTTAAGAACGCTCCACAAGTCGACAGCTTATATCTACAATGTGTTTGGTCTACACAGATTTGCTGGAAAGCTCCTCCTTGAGGACTCTGGCTTATTGTAGCTGCTCCCCTATTTACTGTACGAAAATAAGCCACAGCCATATAGAAGAAGAAAGGTATCTTTTATTCCGTCTGTTATCAGATATCAGATCAATAGTTTCTGTATCATCTACTGACGTCGGGTCGACTGGATGCTGGAAAAATGCTGAGGAAAAGCAGATACGGGATACAGAGCTAGCTGAACCAAACCTGTTTTCTCCTGAGTGTATATCCCCACTATAAGAAAGTAAAAATTATATTTTTATACGATTGATTGATCTCCGATTTTTCCCATACAATATAATAGAATAGGATATTAATTAACTTCTTGGTCTGAACAAGCTTTATTATCACATCTCCAACTTATCACGCTTGCTTGTGAAAAGCTTGTTTTACTCCATAACATTTCATTCCACTTTGGGCAGCGACATCAATATGACGCATAAGAAAAGTTTGCTCATCAAATTAAAATGAGTGTCATTTCCCTCAGCAAATAAAGACAATATTAAGAATTCAATTATTGCACCTAATAATTGCCTCAACTTAATTATTTCCCACTAAATTTAAACCAATCTGATAATTATATGATTAATCTCCTTGAATTTCCACAAAAATAATGCAATCTTTTAGTTTTTGAAGGACAAGCTTACTCCTCCTTACCATATCTGTTTCCCTATACACGTATTTGAATTGCATTTACAGCTTCAGCAGACTGTCTGCATTCATTGATTCACAATGTAATTTTGATTTTATATGAAATCTTGGAAAAACAGAATTCGTGGTTCGATCGAACCCAACTGTCCAAATGAAGGAATTATTAGTCTTTTTTTAATGTTGCAACGTATTCGTAGCATTTACACTTACTGATTTCTTGCATATATGATTCTTATTAAAAAGTTGATGTTATAACCATAAACAATGCATATGCGCACTTTCTTTACAACGGATAACACACATAATAAATATTATTTATGTTATCCGTTTAAAAATATTTTAATATCAATGAAATGAAATGAGTCACAAGTTGCTATTTTAATAGTATATATTTAAACATGCATCAATGTTAACTGCCAGATAATAGATACAATGTGGAATCTTTCGGTTCACATGTGATATGTCCACCCGATCTTTCCACTCGAACATTTTTCTCCTAAATCAATATTCCACGAACGAACAAAAAGTAAAAACTTACCAAGCCAAATCAGCTTTTAGTGTAATCTGTAATCGTAATATTCACAAAAACAACGGTGCTGGGGATAGCCACATAGTTGTAAAACAAGTTAAACAGACTTTACGTTATGTCAATTTCAACTGAATAAATGTTAAATGTCATACTTACACACACGTTTACAAAATGCAATTCGTTTTTTTATTCTGGCATTATACATGAGAGCAATATATGTACATCCCAATTTTGCAAAATCAACTCACGTCAAGTCAACAAGAGCACATGAGCCCGTCATCATCATCAAACCATCAATATCATCTTGTATGCGGTATGCCACTCTGCACTGTTATGTGCACATAATATAAAACTCACATTCACCCAGCATCATAACAAGTACAATGTAATTTGTATGTGTATGTAGCATGCTGTATTGAGCACATGGAGTTTCTTTTTAATAAACAAAAAAATATTATTTTCAAGACAGACAGGTGTAAAAATATTAACTTCACGTTATTACACTGTATATTTAATTTTTAAGGTAAAAAATTGTAGGAAAAGTTTGATAATTAAAATGGGGAGGGTGAAGATAAAGAGCGTGGTTGATAAGCATCCTAAAAGTATCGGAACAGCCCCAATATTAGTAAAATTTGAACACGCAGCGGTGAACTCACATATGGAAGGGTGTTTAGATTTAAACGGAATATTTGGGTCAGCAGTTTTTGAAACAGATACGCCAGCTGGTGGCTCCAAGGACATGTCTCATTTAAGTCGATCTGCATTTGATTTCCGAACCCAAAGTTCAGGTAATAAATCTGTGGTTGGTGATGGTCAAATGACTTGTATTTTTAAGTGGCAATCAAGATATTCACAAGGATTTTTAAGTAATTTGGGTTTTAACGTGATGCTTTATTATTAATCTTTACAGAATCTCGTCCATCCAAGAGAAAGCATGTTGTAGCTTTACAAAGTGATGAAATGACATACATTGGTACTAAAGGATTTGATACCCCAAATTTACCAACCAGTTCTGATGACATGATGAAAACCTACGTTGCGTTGAAGGACAAAAAGAAGTTAAGGATTTTTGAAGTCACACCAGTAACAGTGTCTCCATACCTAAAAGGACATTCATTGGTCCATAATGAACCTCAAGCTCCTAAAAATCAACGACCGAACGAAGAGAGACGCATTGATTTATTGAAAGTTTTTGGATCGAAGAGGAAACGGTACAAATTAAAATAGCTTAGTGGTTAATTCAACTAAAGTAACGAATAAAATGGAAGTTGGGCAAAAATTATACATGATTTCGATTTTCAGGTTATATTATGAAAGGCTTGAAAGACATAAGATTGAGGTGCGTGATATGGAAGATAGTATAAACGCGGCTGTCGACAAGATAGAAGTACCTACATCTGAACCAGTTCTGAAAGATTATTCAATTTTGACGTTAGTGCCCCCTTGTAATCGCGAAGCTACGGTTGCTCATGATGTCTATCATTTGGAAGATATACTTACGGATGAAGAAATTAATTCAAAGGATGAAGTGGTTGAAGCATTTCTAGAAGCGTCTCCACAAAATATGCGAACATGGAAGGAAAATAAAATGTTTGTTATTTTCTTAAACATAATTTGATAATTTGTAAAATTGTTAACTATTAGTCAAACATAACGAATTGGTAATTTCGGAATTAATTTTTAATACTGTTTACTGTTAATTGTCTATTATTTTATTGCAGATATTCTGATTACTTCTTAGCAATGTGGGCAAAACTTCAAGCTAGGCGTCATGATTCAAGAGTTCTACAGACTGCCAAAATAGTTTTGTATACAGAACTGCTTATCATTTTCTTGAAGTTGAGACATGAGGTTATTCGCAGAAAGAATGTTGAATTATCAAAAGACTTCCCACTTTGGATGAAGGAAAAAGTTCTCGATAATTTTACAACACTAAACGTAAACGGGACCAGGTATATAAAAATACTTCAATCATTTGTGAAAAAAAACAGTAGTAGATAGGATTTTACTTACATTTAGTTTTGAACAATTTATATTACTTTTAGAAATCGTCCAGACGCGTTCAAAGACAAAGCTTGCTGTTACATAATGGTTTTAGTACTTCTGGTAAATGATCTACAGTTTGATGTTCAGTTGATGTCGACAAGTTTGAACATTCATATTAAAAAGTAAGTGCAGAGCGGAAACTGGATGCTCTTTAGCAAAATTATATAAATTATGTAGAACATAAATCATGTTGCCTGTGTTATCATTTAATACTTATTACTCAGATGTGACATATCATCATTTATTTTTGTCTTGTGCTTTGTCTTTGTCCTCATGAAGAATAGAATATAACGGAAAGCTGACAATGACAATACTACTTTTTCGTTTATTCCTCAATCCCATGTATTACATTTGAATTGAATTTCTTTTTAGATTGCTTTCACTCGCCAGAGCTGTTGGAATCACTGTTAAGTATAACCCAAGTACAAAAGACTACAAAGCATCGCTAAAGCTGCCAATGCCGAAACCAGTCGAAACAAGGGGAAAACTAAAAAAATTTCGGTAATTTCATGTAATGTAGGAGTACAGATTTTGTTGATTACTTACCGAATTACTTATTAGAAAAGTTCGTGGGTTCGAAAATAAAACAATAAGTATTTAATGTTTCTTTGTTATCATTCAAGTTTCAGTGAATGGTTGAAATAAAATAAAATAAAATAAACCATTTGATAATACATTTGTAAAATAAGCGGATCTCTATTGCTCCTCATTGCATAAAATCCCCATAACCAAGTACATTATTAAAGTAGTAAAAATAGCTCATGATTTCAAAATTGTTGTTGTAGACATCTTTACTTTATGAGACAATTTATCTCTCTGTCTTTAGTGTTGGATAATCGCAGGACAAGATTTCTGCGAATCTATATCTATGCACCATTTTCATCATTGGTCGTAGTTTTCATACCACCTTTGTCTTACCAATAAAGTGGAGTCAGTGGAGTGGAGTGATTCAGTTTGGCTCAAAACGTTGTACCTATGGATATATCATGCATATATATGAGTTGCTACTATTGCTTTTACACTTATTTATCCGTAGACAGGCACCCTCTGTATTTCAAACTTATTGTATTTCCTGCGAATTAGCTGTATTCTAATTCAAACTTCTACAAAACGCAGCAGGACAAGGACTGATCGACTGAAACTCAGCTTTACTCAATACTTGTAACTAAAATCTTACTTATAGTTCCAATTTACAAAATACAAAAGCGATTAGAACGAAATATGGACGAAGGATCCGGCGATGGCTCCCAAATGCCTCAGACTAGGTTTAATTGTTCTGATATCCCTTTAAGTAAGGACCTGATATCTGCGTCTCATGAAAGTGAAGCGTTACAGAAATGCATAGAAAATTTACGCCTTGAAGCTAAAACTGAACAAAGCTGGGATTCCGAAAACACTGCGGATGGCTCCAGCTCATCAGAAGAATCTGATGTTGAACCAATTTGCTCATATCCATATGTACTGAATTTATAAATTAGTTTTCTTTAGGCATACAAGTTTACTTCTTTATTACTATTCAAGAATTATTAAAAAGATGACTGTTAGTTACATTTACATACACTTTTTGACTGCAGGGCTACATCAAACGACAAACAGTGTACATTTGTCTCACTTGCAATGATCCCACAAAGGAGAACTGGAAGCCTGCCGGAATCTGCATTGGATGTCGCTACGCTTGTCATCAAGACCATGAAATCATTTCAATGGAAACTCGAAGGTTTCGTCGCTTAACATTCTTACTACTGCTTCAATATGAAAACTAAAACACTAATGCTTTTATTAATGCGTCTCTATCACAGGAGTTTTCGCTGCGACTGCGGCAACAAAAAGTTTCCTGATGGATCATGCTGCATTTTGTATCCCGTAAGTTCATATATTCATATGTGAATGATGGAAGAGAGTTTCATCTCTCAAACCTATTTTCTGTCAACTGCACATTTCTTTAATAGGACAAAGAAGTCGTGAATGAGCAAAATATTTACAACAACAATTACAAAGGAACATTTTGCACATGTCACTGCAAAGAGGCGGATTGTGGGGCTGATGATCCTTTGTACCAGTGCGTCGTGTATGTACCTAATATTATTTAGACCTGACAGTTATTTTGGATTATGAAGCAACATGAAACAAGTCCTGTTGAAAAGTTGTGTTACACTGTTGTAAAAAAAACACTTCTCAAATGCGTTCACACAGTTTCGGTAGATTTGCATATTAGTTGTGACTGCGCTGAGATGCAAGCAACCTTTGAAAAATTCATTTTATGTGAAAGCTTTAGAGATTTTGTCCTCCGATTCCGATATGAATCATGTCATGAGTGTTGTTTTTGCTCAGTTATTACATGTATGGCTTTTAGGTAGTATTATTTTTTCGTTTCACTCTGCGTGCGTGTGTTGGCATTTTTTGTTGTAAAAATTCGTCATTATAAAAGAAATGCATCATTCAGAAGGGGAAATTTAAACTTAATGCTCAAAAGTATGTACATTTGTACCTTATATTAATTTAAGAATAAGAAATTTACCTGCATTAGCTTTACGTTCATACGTTGTAGTTGTAATGTAGTAAAAATCCGCTTTTGTTGTACACACATTTGTATCTTCTGTGCATTTTCCATGCGTACAAATGCAAACAATATGTGTAACTGCTAAATTGGTTTTCTTTCAGGTGCGAGGATTGGTTTCACTCTGGTGTAAGTTTTCCATGCATAATAGTTTGCTAATTCTCTACTGTTTACGAGCTTTTTATAGACATTAATCCTCGCCTTGTCTTTTTATTGACATTTAATGTTTTGCCTTGTGGGTGACAATTTTGTTTTAATTACCGCTTTAAATCTCTAGCATTGTAATGCGAAAACTGAAGGAATTGAGAAAAATTACACTGATCTGATTTGCGGGGTTTGCACCACGAAACTGGAATTTTTGAGATATTACGATCCGTTTGATGGTACGCTACCCAACAATTTGATAGTAGATTTCCTTCAATATTTCCACTAATGTTGTAGTTCTCTTCAGCCAGTCATTTCTCCTAATGTTCACCCATAACGACTTCAAAATTTGCATGCAATTTTTACCTTTTTCTATTTAATGGCGTAGCTAACAAAATTGTGGACGATAAAGCTATTAGTGAAATGATGAAGTACAGTGAGATTGATGTGAGCGAGGACGAAATTGGAGATGACAAAGTGTGCAAGTTGACGACTCTCGTAAAGAAAGACCCGTACGCAACAGGCCAATTATGGACGTTGGGTTGGAGGGGTCAGCTATGTCGATGTACGAAATGTAAAGAAATGTATGCCTCGCTGAACGTGTCATTTTTATTGGACAAAGAAGACGAAACCCGTCGTTATTTCTCAGAGGACGAGGAAGAGGAGACACAAAATAAGATTTGCATCTTGGTCCGTAAATTTGAAGAGTGGCTATTTCAAATGGAGCCTCAAGAACGAACAGAGTTGTTTCAGTTAGAACCAGACGATGTGAAACAAAAAATGAAAGAATATTTTGCAAAAATGAAAAATGAAGGAGACACTGAGCTGCTGTTTGACGACCAATTACTAGATCAGCTTTTTGATTCCTTTGCTGAGTTTATTTTGGATGCTGAAGGCGGTGCCGACTATCTTTTGGATGTGGACGCCTTGGAAAAAGTTTTTGGGGGAGGCGTGCACTCATCTTTGGAAGGAGCCGAAGAAGATAATAGTAACAACGAGTCTCATGAAGAGAAGTCCAGTAGTATGGTTTAGTGGTATATTATAGTCTAGCAGAAGTTTCCGAATATTAATTCAATTACTCATCTAATCTTAACGTGTCATTTTTATCAACTGAAACATGCCTAATTGTGAAGTTTTATGTAAACACAGGTAAATATTAACAAGATTCTAGTTGTAGATTGGTATAATTATCCTTTATTAAATTGAGATAAAGTTGTAACACGTAAATTTTCCTAATCGTGTTGCACAACATTAGTTATCGTCAAGATGGAATATGAAACTCGTAACATGTTACATATAGTAAATTATGATATGTATAATGCAAACATGACTCTTAAGTAAATAAACGAAATTTAATGATTTTAAAATATTGTTTGGTAGCTTTGAGCTGAGCATAATGGTACTTTCTTTACAGTTTTTAATACAAGCAGCGTGGGTACATGCTTATGATTTACTAAATAACGTTTTTCTCACACTTACATCAACGTTTGAACAATTTGGGCTGTCATAATCATTCATGATGTTGGTTAAGTTCAGCATTTTCGCGTACCTAAGGTGCATGAAGCCACGGTAGCGCAGCGCTGTTGTCTAAAAGTCTGGCGTATCTTCTGTTACAGTACAATTGAAAATTACATTTTCGCTGTCTACGCTGACTAATTGCAAAGAAGACAGTTTTCGTGAAAGGAAAAGTGCTCAGTGTTCACATCATCAGCGTCACCAACAGTCGTGTGTGACGTCTAGTTGAGGATTTCATTTCTTAACCCTTTTCTGCAGCGGAAAAACTTTTTTATGTACACATATCGAAATTATATTTCATTTTCGAAGCAAGGAGCAATCAAAGCTAGAAAACAAAAGTTTTTTTTATTTTGACTAAAAAATTAAAATATATATATATTTTTTACTAAAACATTTCAGTGAACACTCAAACTCAACCTAAAGCTGGAGTTATACTGTGTGAGAATATTAAGTGCTCAAACGCAAATACTGCGCCGACAAAGAGTGCTAATTGATTTTTACGGAAATAACAGTGGTTACAAACAACTACCCAGAACAATGAATTTTGAAAACCCTATCGGATCAGTGATGAAAGCATGGGTGAATTTTCTTAGTCAATTTGTGGTGGTGAACATGTACCTGGCATTAAAAGAAGACTCATTACAGCATGACGTTATATTCAAGGAATATGATTTTATTGTTAGTAAGTATTTTTCATATATAAAAAAACTTATTTGTAAGTAAAATATATTGTTAATGAAGGACCATGCCCAAGTATAAGTTACTCTTAAGCAATTTTTAAAAGGAAATCAACAGATACGACGACTTTCAACAAAATTTCTCACGTAACCCCAACCAGTGGTCGTTGGATGTTAAGAAAGAAGTTACATAAGCTCATTATTATCAAAAACAAACAGTGACAATGTCGTGATACATACATCAGTTGTATAATATTATTTTTATTGGTTATCCGTGAAATTACAACTGGTGGACTGTTTAATTGGAAAATTCCATTTTTAGCTCTGCTACTTTCATAGACTTTCAACAGCTTCTAAGTGCTAGGTTTTATGAAGAATCAAAATTGTCGCCAACATTCATTTCAAGAACACAATTTATTTCTTATCACATTTATGATAATGCTAAATCCCACTAATTTTACACTGCACTGCACTACTGCTTGCGCAATGCAAAATTTCCGGCCATTCTTAACGGGCCAGGTATTCAAAGAGAAAAAAACTTACCTCCACCTTGAAGAACATACAACATACAACGCCTATTCAAATCCAAACAGCCATTCTGGTTTTTAAACACTGGCAAATTACGTGCTTATAGCCCAATATTTCCAATTAGAGTTTTACAATTTTATGTGCGTGCAACTGAAGGCTGTAATTGAACTTTTGTTCTTCACAATTCCGCAGTAATAGTAATAGTACCATAACACTATTAAACTATTCAGGAAATTATCTTTACTTTTGTATGTACTTCCTGCAGGCGTATGAAGGTAGAAGGTAGATGATTATTTTTGTGACAATAACAAAAACTATAATACTTCATGTAATTTGTTTGTTAGAGACTTTTATTACGCATATTTTCTGAGCACCGAGTTGGAAATCTAAATGAAAACCGTGGCTTCGAGTTGCGTTTCTGTACATTGCGTGTTACAAAAATAAAATTCATATAATGTTTCGCATGGGCATCTATTTTTATTGTCTACAGTCTACACATTTAAAATCATAAAGTTGTCGAATTGTTTGTCTAGGTCTAAGACGAAGAGTTAGCATTTAAAATCTTTAAAATATTAACACAGATGTAAAACCCAGAGATATCACTACCGAAAGTTTAGAACAAAACGATAAAAAGTAGTTCTGACGGTGTGTTATAGTTTATTATTGCACCTGCTAATAAATGCGGTTGCAACTATAACTACATTGTCATGACGAAAATTTTCAATCACTACACTATGCAAGAGCGATGCCATGTTAGTTTTACGATAAAGCCTCGGTCGAGTCAAATAATCTAGCAGTAAAAGTTTGATGAATGGGGAATAGTGAATCAAACAGTATTTGTTCTCTGGTTATCCTTGAAGGTCATGGGATCAGATAATGTGAATCAAACATGGTACTACTGTATACATAACTTTATGGCTGTAGCGAACATGTATGCTATTTTTAACTAAGGTAGATTTGTTTCTAAATTTGGCCCCTTCCGTTACCCTAGAGGACTGACCTCATGAACATAACAAAGTCGTTTGAAGAGGTAGTGACCTAAAGTCTCGTATGGACAAAAAATTTCAACTTCAACATTAATTTTTTTATTAAAAAATATGTCCGGTGAATATTTGGTGATGATGGGATTTTCGACAATAGGTTGACTCTTATAGAGCTGCTTTAACGTAAATTAGCAAAAACGCCATTTGAAGCACTCACTCGTCTTCGAAGCAACGCTTCATCATAACTTTTACACATCAACCTTGAGTGAAATGAGATTTTCAACAGTGCTGTTATCGCCGTGTTTACCACTTTCGGTTGTAGCATCTCTCGGTTTTACAGCGTTTTGCATAGAAAATGTGTAACATTACTCTTGCTGTAGTAGGGGGCGGGTCCGGAGGGGGCGTTGTCAGCAGCAGAATTTCGGAGATCGAGGATTTTTCAGTTTTGTTAATTGAAGCTGGAGGTCTCAGAAAGCTTGTCAAAGTGTACTAAAAGTCGATAGACTGGATAGCTAAAAGCAAATAGTACAGTACCGAGCAGAGTTTCGTTATCAAGAGCGAACTGTTAAAGTACTGAACTACATGTCGCTGTGCATGTCTTCAAATTTAAAGGCTATAAATAAGAAACGGACGAATAATCAAAAGGGCAGTTTAGAGAGCAAATCAGCAATGTCGACTCGTTCCCAAGAGCTAACATCAAATCTAGAGATACCTAGAGAAATTAATATTCCAAAGTATAATTAGTATATTTCCAGTTTCATATCTCTTGTAAATGTCA
Source organism: Callyntrura sp. NNG-2020 (assembly GCA_027744055.1). Taxonomy (NCBI): domain Eukaryota; kingdom Metazoa; phylum Arthropoda; class Collembola; order Entomobryomorpha; family Paronellidae; genus Callyntrura; species Callyntrura sp. NNG-2020. The sequence goes on along the minus strand of JAHZNE010007081.1, from coordinate 17,153 downwards.
GTTATCATGTAATAAAATCAAAGATATGGTGAAGATATAAACTCCCAACCAGACGAAATATTATTCGTACTTCACTCATTATCGAAAATTGCTTTTTAATTATATATGACCTTAATAGAAACTAATTTAGAAGGTATTTTATTTCAACTCAACTTCACTCCATCCATTTCAGGTTTTCATATTTTTTGTCTCTTGTCCACTTTTAATTTTCATGCTTTTATGTATTTAAGCCTTTTTATCCAATATTGGTTTTCTGAAAGTTATCTGGGGCAAAGTTACCCCTTTGCTTTAACAAGGATAAATTATGGCCTGTGTGGTTTTACCGTTAACCCTGTAATCTGATTCTGAGTACATGAAATCATGAAATGCACTATGACATTTGACCCAAAAAAAATATTTAACCCATTTGAATGAGAGAGATGCTAGCTGATATTTTGCTGGTCTCAGTCAATGCGTATATTCTACCTCAATCCATTTAGAGGGGATAGGGTGTTTCGGTTTTGTAGGAAAGAAAAAAGCCTAAAAGAGTAGCTCTATCTCCTGGCATCCGTATCTAGATTTAAAGTGCGAATTTTTAGTACACTTTGAGATGTATTGTGTCAGGCGTCGAGCCAGTTACTTCAACGATTCCCTGGTTTCACACCCTACTACCAGGATCAACTCTGGACTGGAAGTTCAGCACGGTGCCACAGAAAGATATTCTTTTTGCTTATGAAAATCAGGTTATTTATCCATGTCATTTACTATGATTACGTCTTTACATCTTAAACCAACGTTAGTAGTACATGTATGTGAAATAATAGCGAAACTTAAATCAAAATCTTGTAGGTTTCCCGTTGGCCACGGGGGAAACTGATTGGCGGAACTAGCGCCATAAATACTATGTTATATATGCGAGGTAACAAAAGGGATTATGATCGTTGGGCAGACGAGGGAAATGATGGATGGGCTTATGAGGATATTTTACATTATTTCAAAAAATCAGAACAGCAAGGCGACCCAATACTTGCTACTGACTGTACGCTTACTTATTAATTACTCATGCTGTACAAACACAAAAATACGTATTCACCTACGTGGAGTATGTAGTTAATATCTTTTATGTTTCTAAACTGACCTATAAACTTTCAAGCTTATCATCACGGAACTGACGGCCCTCTGTACGTACAAAATGCACGGCCTGGGACAACCACAAAAATAGCGGAGTCCTTCCTGAGAGCTGGAAAATTTCTAGGTTATGACGTTGTCGATCCTAATGGGTATCAACAAACAGGTAGGCTATATAACTACTAGCGATAAAGGACTTGACACGTGGACGCTACGCACTATAAAGGAAGCGTGTCGCATGTCACAAAGTATGAAATCATTTCACGAGGTAAGAAAAATTGTATAACTGACTGATCTCTTTTTTATTGTTTGTTGTAACAAAAGGGTTTTCAAGGTTTCAATACACAATGAAAACTGGTGTACGTTGGTCCACGGCAAGAGCATACGTTCGACCAGCCATTAAACGAAAAAATCTTCACGTATCACTGAAATCGCATGTGCACAAGGTATCCATACTTTTATTTGAAATGCTTACAGCTTAATACATTGTCGAAGTGAAAGTAAAAAGGTTTAATTCTCAGTTGACATACAAAATGTCTCTGTAATTGTTTAAGTCACATGCTGTATTAAGACTTACAACTTTGTAGTTATGTACGTAATATGTAATTAAAATTGTGTTTGGGATTGATATAACAATAACGGTTATGATATATTTTTTGTTTAATTTGTTAATAATAAGGTATTATTTGATGAAACTCATCGTGCCATTGGGGTAAAGTTTGCCAGGGATGGGAAAATTCATTATGTATACTGCCGCAAGGAAATTATCATGAGTGGGGGAACCATTGGCTCACCACAAATGTTAATGCTAAGTGGCATTGGTCCGCAAGACCATCTCGAAGAGCTTGGGGTAACACGATCGAAACATAAATTATGCATGTGTCACATGCGAAAATTAATTGTCACAGGGGTAAAATTTCTAATAACTTGTTCAAATAATTTACTGCTTAAGTAGATTCCTGTCATTGCAGACTTGCCCGTAGGGAAAAATCTACAAGGTATATATGCACCTGGCTACCTATATTATTTTATTTAATGGAGAGCAAACTAAAAGTTACTATCTCTCATCCCATGTTAACTTTTAAATCGTACGCGTACATTTAAATGAAAAACAAAAATTTCACTTTTCATCGAAGATCACATGGGCGCATTTGGGCTTTCTTGGACAGTTAAAAAGGGGGCAGCTTACTCACTACTGCCGCTATTCAACCCGTTGACTCTACAAAACTACAAAGATGACCATATAGGTGCCTTAAAATAATATTATAGCTTAATAGTTCCTAAATCGCAACCTTAAGTTTACTCGTAGGCCAGTTTGTTACTTTTATTACATATCAGTAATTTATGTAAAAAATTCTTTTCATTAGGCCCGTTTGCCGGTACGGTAGGAGTCGAAGCTAACGCATTTCTTCATAGTCGGTACACAAATAAGAGTGAAGATTGGCCAGACTTGCAACTCTTCTTTATCAGTGTAACACCAGCAATAGATGGGGGTGGTTCGTTCAAAGACTACTTTGGAGTTTCACAGGAGGTAAGAAACCCTTTTGATTAAAGGTATTATACTTAAATTACAAAAAATGCATGTATGAATGAACGCTTCGAAGATAATGATCCTATCTTGCTATGTAGACGTGTTTATTTCAATTTCTCAAATTCGAATCGATAATATTTTACTGATTGCAGGCGTGGGACGTGTTTTACAAACCCATTCAATTCAAACAGGGGTTTTCCATAATTCCAGTACTCCTTCGACCATTTTCAAAAGGCTACATAAAACTTCGTAGCGCAAACCCATACGATAAGCCTATTATTCAACCAAATTATTTGAGTGACAAAAGAGATTTTGATATGCTTATGGATGGCTTACAGCATGCCATTAGTATTGGCAACAGTCCTCCGTTTCGCAAATACGGTGCAAAAATACATTTGGGCAAATTGCCGCGATGTCCCACTGTTCCACCTGGTAATACTCCTACCTGGCACTTGACTGGCACCCGCTGTAATACTCAATCAGACAAATAATTTGAATGATTATATTTTTTTTAGGTTCTGACGAGTATTGGATTTGTTTTATTCGACATCATGCAACCACGGAACATCATATTGCAGGTATGACCTTCTTGATCTTGATATAATTACAATTATTACAAAAACAAAAACAATTTTCATAAACCTATTCTATTCCATACACTCCCATCGCATGCACGCACTCTCTTATGTATCCATTTTATTCAACATACAGCATAGTACCTGGGAAATGTTTAAAATATTGAAATATTTCAAACATGCATTACAAATTTAAAAGTTTTACAAAGTACTCTGTAATTTATTCCATGCATAAACGCTACAGAAGTTAATATACCAAAAGAACAACTCATAGTTGGTTGACAGTTTTTAGAATGGCACGTACAAAATTTATATTTTCATAATAATTTTAAAATCTCAGAATGCCTTAAGTAATAAATGATTTATAATGTCATTTGATCGAGACGCTGCGCTGGCGATATATGTAATAGACTCAATACTCAAACCGAACAAAAGTTTGGTTCGCCACCGTGTCACAAACTGTCTTGAATGCATTACAACATCCTTTCTTTCAAACGCATATGTTTTATATGGATGACCCTGATAGCACCAATACGATGAATTAATATTTTCTTTTTATTCCATTGATTGCAATGCAAAGTAATCTACACAGTCTGCCTGTGAGCATTTTCTTACAAGTTTTTTATTCTTTTACCCGGACACCACGAGCAGGTACATGTAAAATGGGTCCTCCCAGTGACCCGTACGCCGTAATCGATTCAGAGCTACGGGTTTATGGAGTTACTGGACTTCGAGGTAATTTATCTTATCATTAATATTTTTCCACTCTCCCCATTTCTGCAAGCTGTACCACCATAGGTTAATTGACTAATTGAAGTGGATTAATCATATTGTATTATAAAAATTTGAACTATTCAGTGGTGGACGGTTCAATCATGCCACACGTCGTGTCTGCCAACACCAATGCTCCAATCATTATGATTGCTGAAAAGGCTGCGGACATGATAAAAAACACTTGGCTTCCTCACGACGATGATGTTGATCAGAATTTAATTCCTTTGGATGAAGAGCTCGCCCTGGATTTTTCATCTTCTTCCGTTGAATTTATCCCCAGCAAACCTGACTATTCAATGAATTTAAACGTCACATTTCCAGTACATAGCATCTAGAACTTTAACGAACTTACAGTAACTTTATAAAGGCGGAAAGACTTAATTTGTGATTTACTAATAGCATGTTAACCAAAATGCACAAACATAAGTACTTATGACATGTATGCATATATATGCATGGCTTAACTACAATGCATGTTTATGTTACGCATTACATGCTATTGTTATTTTACCTTAATATTAAATCTCTGTGTTTATGTGCTCCTGCCTTGTAGAATAAAGAATTTTATTTATTTTTCAAAACAATGCTACTTTTCATCTCAAAGTCACTTTTGATTCAATGCCGTTTCTCTTTAATAAAAGGGTGCGGATATAGACAAACACACATTGATGCTTTGTGTGTGTAAATTTAATTACTACAAAAAGCAAAAGATTTTTTTCAGCTCAAAAACTAGTTATTAACAAAAATGAAGCATTTCTGGTTATTGTTGATATGCTTTGAAATATCAGTAGTTTTCAGTGAAGTTATTGAAATCCCCAACCTAGCATTGTATCATGTCACCCCAAGAAATGACGCCCAGATGAGATACTTGAATAGACTGCGGACGTCGGACACAGGGGTAAAGTTATAGATATTGTTAGTATTAGCATTTTCTTACTCCACATTCACTGTGTCATCAAAAATAATAAAATCTAATTATAAATGGAATGCATTTTTAAAAAATTTGAAGATGATTTTTATTCATGGTGTTGGTGCTATTGACGAGACTATTGAAATACTGGCTCCGCCCAATGCACTGGAAACTTATGGGAAAGAACTCTCTGACATGAAGCTACACATGGAAATGGAATTTTCTCCAGTAAATATGTATGAAAAAAAAGATTCATGATTCTCATTACCCTTTCCCTTGTTGAATCATTCATTGAAATTCCATATAATAGTTCAATATTGTGAATGACGGAAACTTGTTCAAAATTTTGAATTTTGTTCAGAGAGCTGATAAACCATCACCAAGAAATGAAAGACACTGAACGCAACGCTTCGGAAGCTATGAGGGCAGCACATCTTGATGAACACGCTATAACAGAAAAGTTTCTTCCAATAGACCCTATCGTAGCCCCAGACGTATTTTCAGGAATTTTCCTTAGAATTTCTGCGCTTGCAACAGAGTTCAGCGTAGATGCACTTGCGTATGGAGGAAAAATCAACAGTACAATGGGGAATCCGTATTTGTGTTTTTCTCCGAAGAAAGAAGGAGACGAAGCTAGCAAATTTGACATTTCAAAGCAATGGATTTTTGAAAAGACAGAGATGACAGGCTATTATGTACTTCGAAACAGAAAACTTCCCTTAGGATACGTTACATGGGACGATAATGATGAGAAGTTGCTGGTGATTGAACATAGGCGGGAGTTCCAACGCATTTATCGCAAAGGTGGCCCTTTAAGACGAAATGTATTATTTAAAGTGTCGAGGGCAGGAGGCAAAGAAGTGGCATATCAAATAGCAATTAAAGGGATGGATGGCAAAGACAGTTCCTTAATAGTGGACTCTGGTTGGTTAGAGCAGACAGGTTGCTATTTACTTCGACGTTCGTACAGAGAAGCTTCCAATGATAGTGATGATAAGTTGGAAAACGTTTTTAAAATTCAAAGAGTAGATTCTACTATCAAGGTTGTTGGTACTATTGAAGATTTCAAATATAAGGAGACCCTCAAAGCGCTTTATCTAAAGGCAAAAGAGGAGAACACTGTGAAAACGCTTACAAGTAGACACGTTTTTAATCATGGGGAGTTTCCATTGAATTTTGAAATTGAAGATGCACATGAAAGAAGAGACAGGTTTCATATTAAATTCTCTGAAAATAAGTCCATGACTGCATTTCAAGAGCTATGGGCTCCCCCTGGTCTCAACATTGGAACCGCTGTGAACAAAAATAATTCGGATGCGGGATCAATGATCCGACTCAGTACTAAAGGGAGAGATACTGTTGAAAAATTTAAATATAGGATTACTGGATCCATGCAAGTTCCTGCTTGGAGTACAGTGAAGTACACTGTTCTTTTTGGATGGTTAGAGACATTCAATCTGCATTTTGATGCTACATTAAAAATCCATGGGATTGGAGATAGAATGACGTTTACCGACAAACCAACAGTAATTCCGGACCAACCAATTGACTTTGGAGTAGTAAATCAAGCTCTGGTGGAACGAGGATTTAAAATAGATGGCAAGAGTAAGGATAACCGTAAACTTTGGTACAAAATGCCAATAAAGGGAAGTATATATGCCAATACAATGGGTATCAAAGGAGATGTCGCAATATTGGTTAAACAGTTATCTCGAAATATATCAACTTCGTGCCAGCGTAAATAAATAAAGGAAAAATATGAATTATTTTCATAATTTTTATTGATGTATAGTAGCCAGCTAAATACATCACAGAAATGTCCTCCAGTTAATCATCAATATCAACAGCAATAGAATGTTTTAGCATACGCATGCAACAAAACGTTATATTATCAGTAACGGCAAATCGTAAATAGTTTATCACATTGGCAAATTTCATTCACAAGCAATACACTGATTGTTCATTAAACTATTATCATACACATGCAAATAGCGCATTTTATTAGTATCATTATTAGGTTTTTAACCACCTTTTATGTTATAGAATTAGGTATGCCAATATTTGAAGCATATATGACGTTATGTTGTGTGATTCACGTATAATTGTGTAGTGTAGGCACCATTGCTCAGTAAAATAGCGATATAGCGAAGGCAGTGTTCATTCCGTCTCATAATAAATACATATTCACATTTTCATCTTGTGATACACTTAATCTTACAGATTACAAAATGTTCATTTCGTATCTCCGTATTTACAGCACATTTATAGCAATTTGAATGAGACAACCATCCATGGTATTTATCTAAAGATTCTAAACACTTAAATGCTATCTTGCCAATTTCCGCCAATTGATAAGTTGCTTTTGTTATCGGCAGTTTAAAACACCATAATAAATAGGTCAGCGAATGAAGTAATAATAATGCTCAAAAATTAGTTCAGTTTAGAAATTGAGAATTAAATGGAAGCATTATAAGCACTGCGTGTTGGTTGACTAATAAATAATAATTTGTAAAAGTACTTGCATAAAATGCAGATATATCATATATCATTACGTATATGAAACTATAAAGACAGTATATAGTGGACACATATACTACCATATATTTTTAAATAATTTAAATTGTAACAATTTATGTATAAAAAATATTTTGGCACATACATAGAATCATACCACTTGCCTTTGCCTTACATTCGATCTCTTAACAGTTAACACTTTTCAGCTATTTACCATTGGTGGCAACATAACTAAATTAGTTGTAATAGTTTAACAAAGCAAAAATTGATTCGTGAATTGTCTTCAAAAACTAATATATTCTCGAAACCCCTCATTAATTTACCAAAATATACAAACTGCATTTTAGTCAGAATCCATTTCCTAGTCCTAAAAATAAAGCTGTGGTAATGTCGTGGATATAAGTATAACAAAACTGTAATAAGCACTAATCCGATCAAGACGTATTATGCTTACAGACTAGATTTAGTGAGTTAAATTACGAAGAACCGTTTACGAGCACTTTTGTTAGCGATTATATATTGTGCCAATAGAGGAACGAGAAAAACTTTTCAATCGATTCGTTCTCTAACACGCAAGGTAGTAGACTCAAAATGTAAATTAGATATTTAAATAATTCAGAACCACGTCTTAATCGACCTTATAAACAAATTCAGGAAATTGCGATACAGTGGATACAGAAGAATTCAAAACGTAAATGATCTTTAATCACGTAGGTCCACAATTTGTACTTTCGGACACACCATTCTGGAAGAAATTAGAAAACGCAACCAGAGCATCTTTAACTTTTCCGGGAGAGCATTGGTATAGAGAACAATTTTGAATCGTAGAACAAACTTGAATTAAGGCCCAAAGATAACCCTGTACAACACAAAAGTTATATATTAACTTCTCTGTTACTGAATATAATAAATAAGAGAATGCTATAAAAACTACGTATAATAATTTGATTTAATATTCCTTAATGTAAGTATTTTAATGTCAGTATATAAAAGTATACATGAACTAAAGCACTACTTACCTCTAAAAGTTTTTGGCGTTCTTTAGCTAAAGATTCGGATCGTCTTCCAAAAAATTTTTTAGGTGGGAAAGGAATATTTGATACCTGGTAAATTTTATTTAAAAAATATTATAATAATTGAAACGTTAGAACGTTGGTGCTACATGTATATGGATCGTAAATGTTTGGATTTACATAAATCTTCCGATATTCAATATTGTGTGGTTTTATTCATACCTTGCCTCCATATTTCTTTCTCATTGTATTATGCAAGTCTCGAAATCTCTGATATCTTCTATGAACGGTCCATCGCTCAACCGTGGTTACGATACAAACTTCATACTGAAAATGTGCAGTGGTTCCACTGCCACGGAGAAAGTAAGTCGGTATGTTTATGTCTAGAATACCGGGAATCACTCCCTCTCCTTGTGCAAGTCCAGGCCATAATCCGGAGCTTAAAGAAGTTGAGCGTGGTATACCTGCGTTTGGAATAGGCGACGAGGCATCTTCGTCCTTTGTAAATAAAAACATACATAATAAATAAAACAAATATTAAGACGACAGAACTGTTAACATGATAGTGTGGTCTTACCGAGCCAGATCCCGAGGTGTTGTTTAAGCCGGAAGGCATACTACGGCGACTAAAATAATAAGATATTTCTTATAGAACAGTTACAAAATATACACGTCTCCAATAATTTAATACTTACTGGTGTCGAAGATACTGTTCCCGAAGAAGTAGCAACGGTTTATGACCCTTCTTGAGTTCTTCGAAAATTTCTCTAAGTCGGTGCTCTACTCTTTGTTCGACCAACAATTGAATACTGAAAAAAAGATGATACTCCTTGTATCATTTAATTTAAATCATAGCACAGCTAAGTTTTATTTTAATGGGTACTTACTGCTCCTCCTGATCCATAATACTGGACTGAATTTCTGAGTCGTCAAACTCGCTGTCATTAGCTGCAGTTGAATCATCTCCTTTATCAACGTCCAAGTTTGAGTCATCATCAAAGCTCAGCCATCGATTCCTTGAGCCTGTATCAAGCAAAGCTTCAACTTCAAGGTATCGATTTCTTAGCTCTTGAAGCACCTAGATAATATATTATTCATTTCATAATGGTTGATCGATAATAAAAAGTATAAAAGTAACTGCGAAAGTTATTTTATGCCCTACTTACAGCCATATGCCCATTAAGTTCTTCCTTATCACAGTCGTTTTCCAGGCATTCTAATACAACTGCCTTCTGTTCATTTATTTGATCGACTAAGCGTTTTAATTCAAGGATAGTTTCACTTGGTGTTAGTGTTCCACCAAGTCTGGATACTCCAGGCGGAGTAATTAACTTCTGAGCATATGCGTTTGCTCGACCGATTGGACTCATTTCTTCTGACTTTAAAATATTAAAATCGTTTTTACGATTCAGCCTACTTGGGGAAGAGTCTCTACTGCTATCACTGCTAGCTTTGTGAATCGGAGTTGACGTTAATGAAATTTCATTCATCTCCTTCGGATCAATCGCAGTAGAATTCCGTGGAGTACTACTCCATTGGTTTGAAATATCGGATGCTGATGACAAAGCGGTAATATATGCCTCTTTGGCGTCTAGCGTTGAGTCTTCCTTCGTAATGTCCAGTGATAACCTGGAGAGTAAAATAAATATAATCTTGTAACCTATCAAACGTTTTTTAGCCGCTAATTACATTTCAATTAACGTACTGTTTTTTCCTTGGGCCCATTATCCCTTCTCCCTCGGAATTTTCTATAATGGTTAACAATTTTTGTTTGCTGCTATCTATATGAGCCAGTTGACTAACAATAAGTTTCTCCTGATCTGCGATTAATACCAGGTCGGCTTCCAGTCGAGCAATTTTATCTTCGCTTGCCTCCATTTTTGAAATGCCACTTTTGATATCAGTTTCCAGTTTTTTGCATTCCGTTGCCTACAAAAATGAAATAAATGTAGTTTGTACCGTTTATAGTTAGGACTCAGTACTCAGGTTAATATATGTTAATATATCGATAGTCCCTGTTAAAAGAATGATGTTATGTATCTGCAGTCACCTTTTCAGAGTAAGCTTGCCTCGACTCAATTAGTACTCTTGTTTTTTCATGTAATTCAGCCTTATTTTGTTGGTAACTATTGTCCAATGAGGCAATTTCCTCAATAATTTTGGAAGCTCGGTTCTTCAGTTCTTGTTCCTGTCCTTCCAATTTAATTCTTTGCTCCACGTCGGAACAACTACTCAACTGCTCGGACAACTCCTAATGATTAATGCAAAATAAAGCAACCAATACTATGAATCCCATAATATTAATGTTTAGTTTCCTTTGTGCATTGTATACAATACAAATGATAAGCAGTTATCAGCCCATTGCAGATACAAAGCAAAAATACAGTAAAATTCAAATGTGAGTAGAATACCGCGAGTTTCTCATGAATACTGTCTTTCTGTTTTAGCAGGGCGTTAGAGGTATTGGATTTCCATTGAGTTATTTTTCTTGTTTGCACGTCTAAATAAGCTTGAAACTTAGAATCATCCATAATGAGGAGCTGTTTAATTTCAGATTGACTCTGATCGAGTTTACTAGTCAACTCATTTGATAATCGATTTTCAAGCTCTACTACGCCTTGTTGTTTCGCTTCCAATGATGTACGTAAAATGTCGATCTTCTGAGCCTCAGTTTCAATCTGTATGTTCTCAGCGTTAATAGGATGTATAGAATTGGGAGCAAAAACGGTCGATAAGGTGGTTGGTTAATTCACATCCAAAATGAAAGAAATAAACCAAAAGCCACATACGAAAAGGAAAAACAAAAACCGTTAAAACCAAGTTGACAAGCAATAGGAAAATCATTGTAAAACAAAATACTTTGGTAAATCTGTTGATATTAGATCTTGGCATACATACATAAATAAATAGAAGTTTACTTTCACAAAAAATGCATAGTTTACATACCTGATTCATTTCTTGATCTACTTCCCACTCCAACAGCTCACGCCTTTTCTTCAAATCCTTCTCTTTGCTTTGAAGACTAGCCAATGTTTCTTGTTCCTGTTGCTCCAACCGTTTCCAATCTTCTGCTAATCTGCGTCTATGAGCTGCATATTCTAGTTCCAATTTGTTACGACGCTGTAAAGATAAACAAAGCGAAAGCATGAATTATTATTATTATATCTTATCTTTCACTATGCAAAATAAACGTAAATTCGTTAAACATATTTAGACAGATTGTATTGTATCGTTTGGAAAGCAAGCGATACATAAACGAGTAAATACAAAAAGAAAATGCTGTATTTGAATTGAATGCATTAGAACATTGCAAACTATAAATATACCATCACTACACTGCCAACTTTTGCATACAGTACACATACGTGTAGGTACGTTGTATAAGTATGCAGATTCTGTAAATGTCAAATATGTACTCGCAAATAATGTAGCACATACTACAAAGACAATGTAGCCAAAAGGCAAAACGGAAATTCAGCATTGGAAATAAAAATTTGTAACACCTTTTAATAGGCGTCTGACCCCATTATAACTACACAGAAATTCAACATTAGTGCCACCATTACAAGCGATAAAACATTTTAGGCAAACACTTTTCCTGCAGAGCATATAAAAATAAAATTATGCTTTAGAGTCATTAAAAGTCTGTGTACTGAAGCTCCACAATTTTAAAACATACCTCCTCGAGTTCTTTTTGTGCAGAATGGATTGCAGCACTTTTGCTTAATTGCTCAGCTTTCCAGGCTTCTTCCTTTTCGGCTTGAAGTTGCTATATAATAGTCAAAATACTGGTTAGCTAGCGCCCGACGCTAAATAAATATGAAAATATAGTATTTACTGTGCTATACATTTTTTATTACTTACTTCATAAATGATTTTCTGTTCTTCTAATTGCTTCTTTTGGCTTATCAGCTCCTCGCTCTCTTTTTGAAGCCTCGCTTCTTCAACCTCCAACTGCTTGCGCTTTTCTTCCAAAACTGTACTTTCTTCACTATTATACAAAATTTTAAAAATAAGCTTTTGCCTGTTTTGGGAAGCTAAAAATAATCCTTGACAAACTAAATAAAATAGAATATTTTTAAACAAACGTAGTAGCATTTACCCAGTAGTAGCTGTTGAGGCGTTAAGTGGACTATCCGACCATGCCAAATCTGATGCAGAACGACTTAAAAAGGACAGGCGACTTAAATTCACATGGGAATGTGACCCTTCCCTTCTCAGCTTTTCTGCTTCGGCGGGGTCATTATAACGGAACATGTTGGTTCTTCCAAGGAGAATTACACAACCTGAAGTAAAACAGCTATGATTGCATGAACCAAACATTACATTTATATGCTTTACCTAAATCAACTTTACCGTCCTTGCTTTACCTTGAAACAATCGTGTTGGTCTGTCAATTTGTTGACCATTTACCCAACAAACGGATCCATTATTTGGAACCAAAGTTGCTACTCCTCCTTCTAGCATTATACTGCAATGTTGTGCCTCAACTCCTTGACCTTTAAGCGTAATGTCATGCTGATCCCCGGCTTCTTCAGATCCTATCTTCGTTTCCCCCTCCTGATAGAAACCCACAATACTCAGACTCAGTATTAATCAAAATTATATGTACGAAATAATTTGCTATAATAGCAGTGTGAAAAGTAGCCAGTAAGCTATAATATACCTTCAGATGGTACAACGTAATTCCTGTACTAAGTAAATCGTCATCTATCCCAATTAAATGCGGCATATGCGAGTCGAGAACTACTCCAGGACCGGCTTTCCTAAGAGCTAAGTCCTTTTGTTCCATTAAAATTTTTTGAGTTTCCTTCCATTTTTCAGTCCATTCCTCAGTTAATGATTTTTCCTTTGCTTCTTTTTTGTGAAGTTCCTCTAGTACATCTGAGCTAGGTAGCTGTTAATTCATGAAAATCATTTAAATATAAGAAACTATTTTACTGAACAAACAGTAGTGTTTTCCTCGTTTTCATTTAGGAAATTTTGTTAACATATACGGTAACGTATGTTTTCTCTTACATCTATGTCACTTTTTAGGAGAGATCTCAACTTCGTTATTTCCGCTCTTAAGTCTCTAATTAGTTTAACATTTGGATCTTCGTTAATTGTAGGCTTATTCACAATATTTTTGGCCCGGTTTGCATACCGCAGAGTGCTCAAAGTTTCCCCAAAATTACAGTCAGCAGGGGATATAGCTACAACAATAAATTTTTGTGTTGTTGGACTAAATACAATACGAACACTATATATGCAACAAAGTGACATAAGAAAAATGGCATTTACTGGCTATCATAATAGTTTTTGCATTTCCACCGAGGGAATCCTTCAGCAACCAAGTAAGTACGGAATCTCGGTAGGGTATAAATACTTTTTTTTGACTTTGAGTCTGAGACGCCTCAGCTAAAGCTGAAATGACAGACCCTAAAGTTACCAATGATTTATTGATGTGTGCACCCTCTTTAAGGCGTTGCCCAGTAGCTCCAGTAGCGTCAGCTCTCTCACTATTGTATAGTAAATACAGATAGAAATTACATAACTTTATTTTACATATATGTAGGAAGCGGATAGAAATGGAAGACGTTGTGCCAACTAACCTGCCCGCTAAGTCCACTAAGTGAATTTTGGAAACCGTTTCAGAAGGCATGTCCCCAACAAAACTTGCTTGTACGAACGTCATTGTAAAAATTGCATGACTTCTACTGCTAACGTCATTCATATTTGTGCTTGCAGTCGTTCGATTAGCGTTTCCCCTATTCATTAAACCTTGGATATCATGGTAATCCATCACGAGGTGTTTCGACAGTCCTTCTACGTATGGTCCTTGCTTGGGATGCTCTCTGACTCGGAGGCTATGCGTTTGATTCCGTTTGAGCAAATCCTTTACCCGTTCGTTGTAAATTTCTAAATAACTTACTTCTGTTCTATATGTGGTTCCTTTCTCTTTTCCTTCGTTCATACGATTAAACATATCCTACAGAGTACATACACATAAATATCGTTTGATTGTCATTCTATTTTTTCAGCGTCATTACGAACGTTCGAACGTTGTAATGTAAATGATTGAATAGAACTAAAGAAATGTTTACCTTGCATATTCTAGGTATAAGGCCTTGTGCGTCCTTAAGAAATAAGTTATAAAACATACGTAAAGTTTACAATTTATCATAACAAAATTTGAAAGTTGTAAGGAAACCATAATATTTTCCAAATACCGCTGCGCTGAATGTGATACATAAAACTTGATAAATATAGCGATAATATAAAAATGTAATAAACGTACAGCAGGTGTAGGAGCACCCATCATGGTATGTGTTTTTCCGCTGCCTGTCTGTCCGTAAGCAAAAACGCAGGCGTTGTATCTAAAATTTCATATATAAAGCCATATGAAAAATGAAATATTATAGCACCTTGAATTCTGAAATTCAATATTTCGATCATGCCATGATCATGCAGCGTAATGCTATGCATTAAATAACATTGTAATATTTTGATGTTTCCGATGATAAATTTTTTAAGGTTTACCCTTGAAAACCATTGTCAACCACATCTCTGCCCAGGTCATTGAACACTTGCTCTTGTGAAGCAAAATGATCATCATCTGGATCGTATGACCAGTAAGAATAATCAAAGGTAAAATCCTTGTACTTTTCTCTCATGGCTTCCCCCTCCAACTTTGCGGTTGCAAGCTGTGAATAATGTTGAAATACAACAATGCGACATTTATTACATTATTGTTGAAAGATTTTACCTGAATATAAAAGTGTGTATGCGTCTAAAAAATGTTTGCTCGGAAAAATTAAAAGTTTTTGCTGAACCGCGGAAATTTGGAAAAATCATAGGCTCCCGTTCGTTTGCGGAAATCGATATGAACCATGCTCTGATTTTGAAAGCTGAAACTGTATTATTACTCCGAATCAAAACAGAAATCTAAAGAAGCCTCTATAACATATAAGGCACTTGTATTGTATACTATCAAATTCAAGCTAACACATCAATTAAAGGATACGTTTTTAGATTTTTTGTTTTTATTCCTCCTGAGTTGGTTGTTAAAATTCACATTTCTTTTAAATGATAGAAAATAAAAGTATTTTATATACATATGAGTAAGGCTATACGGACATTTTTTATTCTTGGTACATAAAACAGTAGTCAGCATTTAAGCATCCTTGAATGACGTGGATGGGCAATGTCTATACTAGCATGTTACACCAACCATGCTCTATTGTACTTTTTTAAATTTTAGTTTAGTTTACAATCATAAATTTAAAAAAAAAATCTTTTCAGCTTGCAAGATCTTTGTATTACTCTCAATAAGTAAGTTGGATACGAGATAGATTTACTAACTTTTATATCTTCACTATAAATATAAAATGTGCATTGTGTGACAGAAAGAGGGAGGGAGGCATTTAACAATGCGTATTTAGTAGTACATACTAACAAACAAGTTTATTATAACCACATGAAAAAAACTTACCTTGCTATTTGAGATTCTTGTCCGCTTTCCTTCCATCTCGATTATGAGCTGCGCCTTCATCTCTCGCTCTCTGTAACAAGTAAAATTCATCATGTTAAATAAACCAACATTCCACAACATTCAAAGCTTTAAAATAGTTCATTGCTATTATGAGCCCTCATCAACCGACAAACATTTCAAAAGGCAAACCAACGACCAAGATTTGACATCTGTATTGCCACGTAGTTTCGTCATGTAATAACGTATTTGTCATGTATTTTTCATGGCGGTTGTCAATACGTTGACCGATTTCGCTAAAATTTGGAAGACGGAGACACGCCCCGTAGAACCGCGAGGTCCTTTATGATTTTTTAACTAAATTAGCAATCGATAAACCACAGGGAAGTCTTTAGTCATGTAAAAATAATAATTTATTTGACCTTTCATTGCCGGTCGAGTCATCCTCCTTCTACAATAGGAGGCATAATTATAAACCACAATCACAAACTATACATCTAGGCGATGTTGCAAATCAAAAATAGTTTGTTGAATTCGGAAACCACGTCATCCCCAGAGCAAAGTCTTTTGTTATAACATAACACGTTGAATATTAATTTATGCTTTGCGTACAACATTACAGAGAAAGCGTGTAAAAATTTACCTATTGTAAAAAAGCGTCGTAATCATAATCAGCCTTTTTAGTACTGTCATTACCCACTATTATTCACAGACAAGACAAGAATAGAATTTATTGTTACTTTATATAAATATACGTTATACCTTACATAGCATTTTTAGTTTTTCATGTTTTATAAAGACAAGATAAAAATCCTAAGTAGTACTACTGAAAAATAACCATTGTGTAAGGAAAACTCCATTGGGATGCAATGATACACATCATTACTCATGCTTACTAACACAGTATCAACCAACACCGTTAACAATTGCAAATCCTTCGTGTGAACTAAACTCCAAAATATAACGTAAAACATTTAATCTTTATACTTTTGGTACATGCATGACTTTGGTTACATTTTCTTTCAATTCAGCGTAGTGTGTTTGTCAAACCTGCGACGATGAAGATGCGATGACGCATTGCTTATATAGCTTTTATACTGTTGCGGACGCAGATCTCACCCATCCTTATTGTAAGCAGTTCAAAGTTAACGGTTATTAACTTCTGTGTACTTCAGTACATAACAGAAGTTATTGCTTTTAACAAGTTGTCTGTCTGTCAGTCTGTCTGTCTGTCTGTCTGTCCGTGTGTTAGTGAGCA
>JAHZNE010007080.1:0-12696 GCA_027744055.1 Callyntrura sp. NNG-2020 | reverse complement strand
ATTTATCTTTTCATTGCTCACCATTCTCACCTTTTGCTTCTAAAATGTGAGAGATGTTTGCAGCAAACTAAATACTTTAAATTTTTAAACAGGATAATTTGTGAAGTGTTTAATGTTAATAGATTCACATATTTTTTCTAATTTTACTTTATACAGAGTTACAGTATTATTATGGCATAAGGAGTTATGCAAACCACAAACTATGAACAGTAGCACCGTACTACCAATCACGCTTGGTTCCTGTAACAGTCATTACATTGAAAGATTTGGATATAGGAAGTGCTGCATATAAAATAGGACACAAAACGTACAAAACTCTTTGGGATTGCTGGTTGAAGAACGTTCCCAGTTGAATACACGACTTTGTTGTTCAAAAAACTGACATGAAAACCGTCTCATTACTTTTATAGCCTCCGTGCATACCAAAAAAGTTACAAATATTTGGAAAACCATTTTACTGAGATGACAGAACTTCCTTTCTTGACATGGTGTAAACGCTTGTGTTCTCGCAAATGTGGAAATGCAGACACGTCAACTATGTATATATTTGAAAAAGATGCGTAAGAAAATGGAAGCAATCTCCCGTAAACGGAAATAAAACCTAGACCAAGCAAATATCCTGCTTGAAACCTCTTTTGATTCAAATATAACCGGTATATAAGACAGAAGTGTGCCTGGCAATGAAAAATGTCTTTTAATAAGGAAATCCTAAACAAGATGCTTCCTCAGTTAACTTTATAGCAAAGTGGTTCCTGTAATTTTCGTTACATTAACGATGTAAAAGTTGTCACAATTTTAAAAATTTGACTAACATTAGTTGTCAAACCAGACCTCAAAATACATTTGTATTACATGTTATTAAATATTGTCATTACGCAAAATATAATATACTGTTTGATAACACAACCCGCGTTTCTGTTCTAATAATCTGGACATTTACTGCCATTTATGTCATTATTGTCTTATGTGCATTACCCTTTGAGATTTATCGTTGTGCTTATGATGGCTCCCCTAAAAAATAGAGCATTTTTACCCAAGAATTTAACCGCAAAATCGCAGAATCGTACTTGAAGTACTATTCTTACACTGGTAGAAACATGATGCAGAATGATACAATAAATGTATTACATACTTGTCCTAATTCATATAAATGAGCAAACGTGTTGAAAACAAAATGTTCACATTTTTTAGTTGTTTATTTCAGGTGCTCACTACATTGCTTGAATATATCATAACTAAAATTAAATTACAAATTCAGAAATGATGCTGGCAATATATGAATATAACATTCAAATTAAATTAAAATATCATTTCTTCCTCCCACACTCCCTTGCAATTGCGTGCAGTTCTCCGGCATGAAATGTGATTTTTATCCGGTACTTAAATGCAGTTTATATGATACGGCTCACCTCAGTTGTAGGTGTAGGGTCGGATGCTGCCAGGGAAAAATTTAAACAGGCATTGTTAAACTATTTAAACATTATAAATGAATGGAGCTATAAAATTGAAATAATTTAAATGTAAACTCCTTAATTACCTCAAATAAATCAAGGGCGTCGGAGTGAAACGTAATCCCAACTGAAAATTGTTTAAACGATCCATTCTTCCTGGAATGTGACGACCCATCCTGGTCTTGGTAGTCGTTGGTGCAGCTCTCGCCAGTCCCTTCTATTAGTATAACGATACCAGTTCCGACAAATGAAATAAGTCAGTGCTACCAGGAGCGCGTACGTTCCGTAAATTCCGATGAATATCAACCAGATCAAATCCTCTGTACTTATCATCTTTTATGCAGCCTTAAAATAACCTTCAAATAACGACTGCTCCTATTTTTTGTTTAAAAATAATTTAGCGTAAGTAAATTATTTTTAACTTCTTGCGCTTTGAAAACTTGCGTCCTGCTACTTACGGAGCTCCTGGTGCACTGCACAAACATCCTACAAAGTGTGTGGTTTTTCACCAGTTCAATTTACGCCTGGCGACGTTGCGTAGGAAAGACGAAAATTTAAATTGGAGAGGAAATTGCTTTCTCCAAACGTTCTACTCTCGATATGCAAAATCAGTATGTACAAATGCATCTCCTGTCAGTGCAATGTTGTATAGTGTGTATTTAAGGAAAAAAAGGTGGTCCTACCAGCGTACGAGCCACAGTTATTAACCAGAGAACTTGTCTTTATAAACAAAATTATTTAGCAAAAGGAGTTGTTTCTCTTGTCAATGAGGGAACATTCCCTCCCCAATTATGTTATTATTTAAGGCAACGTTGCAGGGCATCGGCAATTATGAAAAATAATGTCATTGGGCAGTTCAAAAATAGGGAAGCTATTTATTCTTTGAAGAACCGTTATTTTTAGCAACGCAGCCCTTAATTTGCCAACTTTTTTAGACGAAATAAATTCGACTTCAATCTTAGAACTGGGAAATTATCAAGCTAACGATATTCATGTGTTTGGCATTTCCAACTTTGACTTTTCAGTAATATTCAGAATTCTCTGAAATTTTACTGGGGCAACTATAAACTAACCGTTGATTTATTCAAAAGGGGTTTTAACGAGTCAATAATGGCATGGTGTACCACTACACAACAAAAAATTACAAATATTAAAGCCATTTTACTAAAATGACCGATCTTCCTTCTATGACACGCTTTAAATGCTTGTGTTCTGGTAAATATAGAAACACAGACAACATACACGCCAACTGTGTAAATGTTTCAAAAAATTCGTAAGAAGGCCGCAAGCAATCTTCTGTAAACGGAAATAAAACCCACACTATAAGCAAATGTGATGTTGCAAATATCAGGATCTTTTCCCTACAAAAAAAACATATTCTCTAGCCCCAGAAAACAAACGGTAAAATCCCAGAACCGTACTCCAAGTACTGTATTCCCCGATGGTAGAAACCTGATGTCAAATGGTCCAATTAGTGTGTTACTATTCCTAATTATTATAAATGAGTGAACATGTTGGGGAAAAATTGCTCACCTTTTTAGTGTATTTATTTCAGGTATTTACGAATAGTGACAGGTTTCTTACACCAATGCATGCAAGAAGTAGGTGTGTTTCTTGAATATATCATAATATATATCACAGTCCCTCCCAGTATGGTTATTATTGAAAATTTCAAGTCGTAACATCGTATTAGTTAATGGTATATAACTAAAACTATATTACAATTGCAGTAATTACGCTGGCAATGTATCCAAATAACATTTAAATTAAATTTAAATAAAATTTCGTATTCCCCTCATTCCCTTCCAGTTCCGGGCAGCTCCCTCTATTCCAATCTATGAAATGTGATTATTATCAGGACGTAGTAGGATGCAGGGTCGGATGCTTCCTGGAAAAATTTTAACAGGCACTGTATTTTTGAAACTACCTAAAAATTGTAAATGAATCACACACTTGACTATATTGAACTAGTTTAAATTAAAATGCTTGTTTACCTCAAATAAATCAAGGGCGTCGGAGTGAAACGTAATCCCAACTGCAAACTGTTTAAACGGCCGATTCTTCCTGGATTGTGACCGCCCTTCTTGCTCTGGATCGCCGTTCGTTCAGCCGTCGTCGTTCCCTTCTCTCCGTATAAAGCTGCCATTTCCAATAAACGATATAAATCAGTATTACCAGGAGCGCGTACGTTCCGTATATTCCGAGGAATACCCACCAGCTCAACTTCTCTTTATTTGTCATCTTTTATGCAGCTTTAAAATAACCCTCGAATAACGACTGCTCGTATTTTTTATTTAAAAAAAATAGTTGGCATGAATAAATTATTTTTAACTATTTTATTATTATTACTATTATTATTTTAACTTTTGCGCGTTCAAAACTCACGTCGTGTTACTGTCACAGCTCCTGGTATACTACAGAAGCATCCTAAATGTGTATGATTTTTTACCATTCAATTTATGCCTACGAGAGAGATGAAAATTTCTATTGGAGAGGAAATAACATTCTCCAATCGTTCTACCCTCCAATATTGCATCCGCTGTGCGCTCATCTCCCGTTGTCCCGCATTTGGGAAAAGAGTCATGCTTGTGGTGTTCAACCAAGACTGTTTTCGTTTTCCGCAAAGGATTTCTTAATTTTAATGAGATTTTTTAATATTGTTTTTTAATTTCCATTTCCATGTCTCGCCACTCGCCCTCTCACCTTTTACCTCTAAAAAGGGAGAAAGATCTAAATTGTAATCCAAGCAGTCTAAATGAAAGGATTTTTTTCAAGATGAGAAGTTATGATTTCTGCTAATTTTAAACGAAGAATTCAGCTAGGTTGATAATCACCTTGAAAATAATTATGTAAGGCAATAGCTCCTTTGAGGGACCTGACAAAAGCACTTTTATAGCCTTTCGCTACTTAAGTGTACTTTTTGAAGGGATTTTTGTTGTGGAAAACGTTGCAAAATCGGGGGAAACATGTTTACTTTTACGGAAGAGGAAACATTAGGCAAATACAGGTGTGCAAAGCCTCTATTTTACAACAACGACAACATTACCAATTCACTGTAATTAAAGGATGAAGCCAAATAATTAATTAATTAACTTCCATCAATGATGATTATTTTTTCCCGGTGTTCGACCGTCTGTTTGTCCGTCGGATCATTGCATTGGTCAAGAAATTTAAAAAATTAAATTAAAACTTTTCTTTTCGTCAATTGTAGCATAATACTAGGCATTCCTTCGCTACTCCTATTAAAATGGGCAATAACCGTTACAGATCGTTACGATTATTTTTGAAAAGTCGCAGAAACACAGTGTGCCTCATATTTCCCAAACAATATGAATTATACCCGTTTTACCATCACTTTTTACATTTTTTTAATTCGTAATTTTATACAATCGTTAGGAAAACGATTTTTAGTAGGAATAATGATGATCGTCACTGTAATTTAAAGTAAACCTGAATTTCTGCTCAAGGTCATTCATTTTTTAACGTGGAGAACCCTACTCTGCCG
Organism: Callyntrura sp. NNG-2020; assembly: GCA_027744055.1. Lineage (NCBI taxonomy): Eukaryota > Metazoa > Arthropoda > Collembola > Entomobryomorpha > Paronellidae > Callyntrura > Callyntrura sp. NNG-2020. The sequence goes on along the minus strand of JAHZNE010007080.1, from coordinate 7,740 downwards.
AAAAGAGTGACAGGCTGACTCCATTTCCTTCAGTCCTACTACATCATTTACTGTATGCATCTAGATGACTACTATTCCATATATCACCTCTTAAACCTCTGTTTGTACGCAGCACAAACTGTAGTATCTTTGTAATATTCGTACACTGCTATGAATATTTTCTCATTTTATGTAAATTCTGACTTTCGTATTTTACATTGACTTGTTGCATTTTATGCAAGTTGAATCTCTAAAAGTTCTACTTTTTCATTCCTCTTTTCTTGGGCGCCCAGTCAAATTCTTACATGCCGACTGCGGCCAAGAGACTAGTGTTGTGTTTAGACTACCTCAAGTGTAATTCTTATTCTTCATTTTATTTGTAGTCAGCACTGAACGGTCAGTTCATTTTATTCTTTTGACATTGTAGTTGACTACATTCTGTGTAACTAAAATCTAAGTTCGTTGTTTCCTTCAATGCGCATTTTGTTGAGCGCTCAATAGTGGAAAATTACAAGTATCGACGTACCTTATTGTTAATCTATAATAACGTGAACTATTAATTTCTTGTAAGTATAACAGTTTATTTCGTATCATTGGTAAAATCATTCATTCAATTTCAGGCAGGCATTTTTTGTGTAAGTAACTTTTACCTGTGATATTTGTAGTTACAAATTGTTCTTTATTTCAGTCGTAAGTTCAACTGTTCTGTGTATTATGAATATCCTTCATCTTATTATTTTGTGGCGCCACATTATTAGTGGCAAGACCTATTGTAAGTTCATTCTTCTTACCAAATGTTTTATAGTATGTACACGTGTGACCTCGATTCAACCTTCAAACCGAGGTGTAATTTCTAACTATTTTGTCCTTTCGATTCACTTCTCTCCAGATTTCCTGGCTGGCAAGACATGCAGCTCAGATAGTCTGAATAATAAAGACGCAATTAGCCACAAGTCTCTTTTTGCCGTCCTTTACTTATTTTTGAGAAAGTCACACGACTGACCAAGGCACAAGGTCTTTCATCTTCGCTTTACGAACAATTCGGAAACACAGTTTCACCTCTACTCTACGCTACTACCACCACCTCTGCTGCGCAGCATCCAACCCATGCACCACCGACGGCATCAACTAAATAAAGAATAATTCTCCACCTACACCCCTGGGGTAACTCCATCCTCCACCCCACACTGGTAGTAGTCAAGACGGGGGATTCGTCAATGGAAAATTGCTGTATTTAGCATGATTGTTTGATAGTATTACTCACAACAAATAATACGCTTAATCACGTGACGGATTAAACTGACTATCTTTGAGTGGGAGAAGACGGAGATCCATTCTCCATTTTCGGTTATCATTCAGTCAAGTTAAGTTATATTCAACCTATTGACAATAATCTTTCTTTCTGTTCATTCTACTTGTTAGGCGTCGCCATCGACTGACATGGAGAGGATGGATGAATACGTTTGGTTTTCTGAACTATCCAAATTGGATAAACTCGTTATTGACAAAGCATTGAACCAGTTATTTTCTGGAGCTACGACTACCCATGAAGAGGGAGATGAAGCAAGCGGATTTTTAGAAGACTCCAAATCGTTCCTCGAGATGTTTATTGCCGTTTTTCTACTCAGGGATGTTGGAATCAACCTTGATGACGCTCTACCGACTTCATTTAGCTCCACAGAAGAAATAAGTTCAGGTTACTCCCAAAGTCGTAATGTGAGTTTGGTACTGAGTAAATGCATGGACAAATTCCGAGCAGTTTCTCGAACCTATTTTCGGGCGCTCCACTATCTCCCTTCGGAACGTCTCAAGGACGCTCAACAGCTGGCAGAAAGAGAGGCCGAAGCCGCGTTCAACCAGCAAGTAGCCAACTATTTCGACGAGAAGGAAAAACACAAGTTGCTTATCAGTCTGCGAAAGCTTATCAACCAGGAAAGCACTTGGATCCAACATGTTAACACCTATAAACGAACCGCAATCGTAAACTCTTTAATAATTGATATATTGCGTAATTTCAAAGCTGCCATTGGGAGGACTTTCCCTCTCCTGTACGGAAGCAGCAAGACGGATTTCTATAAGAGAAGCATGTTGCGTGAACAGTCCCTCCAAATGATGGAACAGGTCAAACAGGAGTTTCTTTCCCAAATTCCTTTTCGGCAGGAGGAGGATCCAGAGGGGATCAACGAAGATGTTGCCAACTTCGAGAGGGTCCTGAATGAACAAGTTATTGCCGACTTGACTCAAAGGAATACCGACAACTACAGAAATTGCAAGTCCATTTTCGACGTGAAATTACAACGTGTCCTCGACGGCTACACAGAGGATATGGCGGGTTTCATGAAACCACTGAGAAACTATAAAGAAATTCTGGAACGTCACAACGAAATGAGAACAGAGCTGGCCTGTCAATTTGTAAACATGTTCGGAGAGAACAATCCTGGGGCGGTGCACATGCAATTGCAATTCACCTCCCATTTCGAGAAGCAAATCCACGCGACTTTCACCCGAATTGTTCAAACGGGCAGGGAAAATGCAGTCGAGGTTTTGGAACAACTCCAGCAACGGATCTCTGCGAAGTCCCGTGATTTTCGAGAGGGAGTACAAGCCGAGTTGGGTAACATTAGTGTCTCATGTCGTCTTGGGGATCGTTTCCGGAGCATTATTGAGGGTCGGTGGATGAATATGATGAACGAGATAAAAGGTAAAAGCAAAACTGCCATGACGTGTCACCTGCTGCAGGTTTTTATTTTTTTATTGTTCCATTAGCATGGCATACATAATAACAGCTGGAAAATATTCTTGTCTTTAGAAAACAGTCTGGTAGACGCAAAGAACGTGGATTTTGTACTTGACATGTCGGTTCCACTTCTAAAACGTCGAGTCTCTACTCCCACCCGAAACCAAGGACGGATTGATTCCAAGATAAACTCCGTATTGGAGACTATCCAGGAGGAATTTGTCACCTACATTGGTTGGCGTTACTGGAAAGAGGTACTTCATCCGCAGGAGCGGGAGACTCGTTACCAGTATCTTAAATACAAGTTAACAAGGCGTCTAAAGAAGGTGCTTGGCGGCAGACTTGGAAGTAAAGAAAAATCCGACCATTACGTAACCAAGTTTGAAGACTTCGTAGAGTCGTACTGGCGAGATTTGGAGCACCCAATCTTGGACCGCCCAAAACCAATGAACATTCTTCGTTCTGAGTTGGCGACATCAGAAACTAAACCATTGAAATCGTGGAAACCCACTTTGATGGGCGTACAAGTTGTCGAGCATTTCGCAAGTTCAACATTGGACCCCATCAGCATTTCGACCCAGGATGTTCAAAGGATTAGAACGCTTATAGTTGAGGAACAAAAAAAAACAAAAGCAAATCAAGGGAAGAAGAGAGCACAAAAGCGTAAATTAAAATGTTGGAGAGGCAAATTAGTTCCGCGGGCCTGGGATCAGAGAGTTGCATTGAACCCGAAATACCGCCCGAAGCCCGAGCCCGAACGGGTTTCGGGTGGGCTTTCTAACTTGTCTGAACAATCGGGCTTTTAATCGGGAGGGTTTTCAAAACAAAATTAAAAGGTTCACGGGCTTTTTTCGGGCTTTTGTTTATACTGAACCCGAACAAAAACCCGATATATAATATAAATTCAAAATGTCATGCATACAGGTTTAATATACCATGCAATTGTTTAGAATCTTTAATATTTTTGATTAATTTTTTTAGCATTTCCCTCCAAATAATGATTAAATGTGCCCCGTATTAAAAAAAATTCCGAGCAGCATGGTTCGAACATCCATTTATCCCTTTAAAAATATAAAATATTCATAATCGGGCTCAAACTCGGGCTTTTCAGGCTTGCAAAAGATGAACAATCGGGTTTTCGGGCTTCGGGTTTCCGTAATATGATAAATCGGGCCTTCAGGCTTCGGGCTTAAAGCCATGTAGCAAGTCGGGTTTTTGGGCTTCGGGTTTTAACATTTTCCAATGCAACTCTCTGCCTGGGATCTGTATTAAATCTGAATTTTTAAATGTTAAATTTACATTTGTAAAAGTAACTATTACTAATAATTATTGTATTACGTGAAGCTATAAGCGTAAATCAAGGTTGATAGTGGTTTAATTAACTTAAAACTAACTCCACAGGATTAGCTTTAATACCGCCTCCATAACTAAAATGCGGATTACTTGTAGTTTAGTATTTAAAGTATTTCTTTAGGTGAAATTGAATTGGATGGAATGCTATAGATTTAAGTATATTTGTCTACCACAAAACTGTTCTTATAATCAAATGTAATATGAACAGCGAGGTACACCGTCGTTAGTGTCGTTGTGGTTTACTTCAATTAAATGTAAAATGGACGACGATAAATAATTAACTCATTTATTATATTATTGACTTGTGCATTTCTTAGATTGACTGTGGTCAGGTCGAGTTGGGTACAATAAAAAAAATTACGCCGAGTCGTTACACTTTGCATTTTTACATGAACGCTCGCAAAACCTTTTTAAATCCTAAGTACCATGTAGTTGAATTAAGGAAACCGACTATTTTCAATCATTGATTTCGTGGTTCAACTACAAATTACAAACGACCATTTACTGTATTTGCTTCTCTGTCACTGTTGAATGTCCTTCATCATTCATCGTTGATTCATCACGAAAAGACTATCAATTATTAACGACCCGCTTGATCTCAGCATTGCAACGGAACGAAGTCCAGAGGATCAAAAGGCAAACGATTGTATGGTATTAGCGGTGCTCAATAGCAGCAGCAGCGTCTGTGTATATCAAAGAAGATAAACTTCCACTGTCCACCTTACTTTTTGTCCAAAATGAACAAATTGGACGAAATGGACAAAAGTGGACAAAACGGACAATAATATATACATGTACATTATATGTATCGCAATACCCCACACCAGTTGTTGAAGTGTTTTGTCCGCTTTTGTCCAACGAAAACGATGGACATTTCCACTTTTGTTCAGTGGACAATTTCCATCATCCGGTGGACAGATCTTCCTTGCTGCATATATGTAGTAATGTTGAATCAACATGCCCTGGAAATTTATAAAATTACGCGGGAATCGCTAATAAATATTCTATGCTAGTGCGAATTTGAAATTGTGATGTAATGTGCAAAGAAGATAAACTTCCACTGTCCACCCCACTTTTTATCCAAAATGGACAAAACGGACAATAATATGTATCGCAATGCACCAAACCAGTTGTTGAAGTGTTTTGTCCAACAAAGACGATGGACATTTCTACTTTTATCCAGTGGACAATTTCCATCATCCGGTCACGGTAAGGTAACGGGATCGTATACTCCCTCACCATATTCCTCGCCATACTCCTCATTATACTCCCTTAACATATTCCCACAACATACTGTCTCACCATACTCTCTCAACGCAATGCTCACCATACTCCCTCAACATACTTCTCACTAATTGAACAAGGAATACTTGTCCACTGGAGATGAAAATTGTCCATTGGACAAAAATGGAAATTTCGACCAGCTTTGTTGGACAAAAGCGGACAAAAGTAAACAACAATTGGCTATGGGAAATTGCGATACATATAGCATGTATTTATCGTATGCTATTGCCCGTTTTGTCCAATTTGTCCTTTTTGTCCATTTTGGACAAAAAATTGGGGTGGACAGTGGAAGTTTTTATTCTTTTTAATTGAACGAGTGTGGTAGGAGTTACGGTGGATGGAACTTTCCTATATTTGTGAATGCACATTTTGTGTTATGATGTACAGAGCAAGGAATACTTGTCCACTGGACAACAGTGGATCTTCGTTTGGCACAAGCGGACAAAATTAAACAACAACTGGCTATTGGGCATTGCGATACATATAGCATGTATGTGTTATATGCTATTGTCCATTTTGTCAGTTTTGTCCAATTTGTCCATTTCATCTATTTTGGACACAAAATTCGGGTGGACAGTGGAAGTTTTTATTCTTTGGCAAGGAACACTAATTCCTGAGCATTTGCTGTCCGCTGTTTCTCGAAATTGTGGCTTGTGTTTACACCGATTTATGTTTCATGTGAATATAAATGAAAATATTTTTGGCAGGTAGCAACGCAAAATTACGTATTTATTTTGAATCTGACATGCACAGGTTTCTCACAGTCGGATCATACATCAATAAATGTTTGGAAATACCCTTTTATTTCAAAGAAAAAATATCCAAAAAAAAAGAAATAATTGAAATAGTTAATTTGATTTAATATTTAGTGCTGTTACTACATATATAAGCTTTATAATTTTTAACATCAAAATGCAGTATTTGAATACATTTAATGTTGATATGAAGAATGACAGTGCCGTGATTTGCTTGTTACATGGACAATTCAGTCATCCCGTTTTATCCACTTGTGTAAATGGATTATCCTAAAAAATAATAAAGTTATAAGGGGCAACCATGTTATGTTATTAAAATGAAAGTACAAGTTATATATTACCGATTTTTTCGCCAACTGCAACAAAGCAATTACCACCGCAGCTATCATGTGTCTTAGATTAAATTTCATTATGTAAAACTCAACTTATTTCACAAACTAAATGGTGTCTTAAAAGAAGTTGTTAGTTGATGCAGAGACACAACGATTAACGCAATTCCACGGTTGGTGATGAACTAAGCTAGTTTGACTGCTATAAACTTCAAGATGTAATGGGCATGTCGTAGGAATATATTACTCTAAAATGCATTAAAGTAGTAAGGCTTAGCTAAAATATAATTGTAATGTGAAATATATAAATGCATCTAAGCAGTTTTATACTATTGGCTGTGCAGCTTAATAATAATGTGTCACTTACGTCATCCGTAATTAAAGTAGAAATGCTGTTTTAATTGCCAGATTCTCTATTATGGTACTTGACTAGATGGAAAGGCTAATAAATTTAGTTGTCTGTGTAATCGTCGGCCATCGTCGTCGAATGCAGGATTATGGTCTGTCTCTTGGGTTATAACTAGGGTACACATAATGCAAGTTACAATAACAATGCAGTTATTTGTAGTTAATATTTATTTGCTCTCCACCTTGTAACTACTTTCATTGTTCCTACTTTATTGTTGAGATGCTTTTATTGATAACTGCGGTTTTATTGTTAGCAAGCCATAATCATTTATTCCACCAATTATGAACCACGGTACTCATATTTGGAAACGTTACCGTTCACCACTTGGAAAGTTTTTGCTTTGGAATATAAAATTTACATGGTGATGTTCACATATCGTCGTGACTCTATACCCCAACCAAAGCAGGATTTATAAACATCTATTCATTGTCTGGATTTAGACTAACGTAAAACCAAGCAGAGTATACATCCTCATAAATATAACTGAATATCTACTTAATTATAAGTTATTATTAATCATACACAAAATGAGTACATCACTTCTGTAGTTCTGTAGTCTAAAAGATACTTGAAAATTTAGTTTGGGGGAGAGAATGAAAGTTAGGTCGTATCAACATTGTAAGGTGTAAACTGATCATGTTTCTAATTATGTTTTGACATTTGGGCGAATAATTGCACGGATCAGTATTTAAACATGTACGTTTGCTATTTAAAAAATTACCAGTCCCCTCACCAGAGATGGAGGTGGGCAAAATAAAGGCTCTGGGCAACCCATTATAACCCGGGTTTTATCGTGCCCAGATAACGTCTCACAAGCTGGGTTTTAATGGGCTGTGGGTTTTAAAGAGCATTACAATGTATATTCAAATTGGATGTTATTTGGCGCGCTTTTAA
>JAHZNE010007079.1:0-72447 GCA_027744055.1 Callyntrura sp. NNG-2020 | reverse complement strand
CTAGCCTCTCCAGGGCGTCGATAGAGACATCTGGGATGCTTAGCACGACCCAGTATCCCTCTTTTGGTGGCGGGGGCGGCACAGCGCCATGAGACGGCGTCTTGCCTTTAGGCCCCCAGTAGTGTCCTTTGTTTATTTTAATGACCTTCCAGTTAGTTGTTATGAGGCCGACGTTTTGGTGTTGTAACTGGCCTAGGAAGACATCATCTGGTCCAGGATTAGGCCCCTCAACAAAGGTCGACCAATCTTGGCGTTTGAGCTCCCTAGGGAACTCCGTCCACTCCCACGCCTTTAAGGACCTATCATTGACCTTTATTGAGGGTGTGACCGACTTAACCCAGTCAACAGTGGCTGCAGTGCTGCATGTAACAACAATGCGGCCTTCGGCGTTGACTCTTACATGGTCGATTTGCTGTCTACTGGCATCAGCAGTGCGAGCCTTTATGAGGCTGCCCAGCTCTGCATCGTAGACAGCGCGCTCTACCTCGGTTAACGCCATGTGACCATCCTCACTGTAGGTGACGAAGACCGGCGTAGTCACCAAGGTATCGCGATATTCAGTTCTAGACTTTTTTGTTGTTTGCTGGGGAGTCACCTTTGGTTTGGGTTGCTGGGGAGTACCTGGTGTTTCGGGTGAGGGGGTGGGGGTATGCCATTTACGTTTGGGAGTGGGACCAACTGGGGTTTTGAAAGGGGTGGAAGAAGACGTAGAGGCAATAGGGGGGGGAGTACTGACGGGGGTGGGTTGATTGTTGGTGGAACGGGGGGGGTAGGGAGATTTTCCGGCTAGAATAGCCTTCTGGATCCTCTCCCGTACCTTCCTTCCTCCCCTCTTTCTTCCTCTGGAGCCCTGCGGTTGCGCCGTGTAGGTCGCTTTTTGTGATGCCGTAAGCTCTAGGGTCAATGACCCTAGGGCTGGCGTCACTTCAGCAACCTTGGCGTCGTTTTTTGAGGATGATGTTGATGGCAGTGGTGGCGAAACAAGAGCCATAGGCACATCACTGCCATTGCTGTTCTCATCAATGAGAACGGCTCGTTCCTCCTCCTCTTCCATCTGGGGGGTGCCCTCCCCTTCCTCCTCTTTGAGAAGGTCATCCTCCTCGTGGCCCATGATGGTTTTTTTAAAGTTATTGTCCATCTGTGTGGACATTATATTAAGAATTAAGGCTATGCCTGCATATAAGCTGCAGAGCAGCTGTGAGGTGTTTATGTAGGTATATGCCATGTATAGATAGGTGGGGGAGCTTGCAGTTTGAAAAACTGCATATGAACTATTGTACTGATGGAGCATGGAGGAGAAAAACACATTAATCCTTATTTATTGGATATTCTGTTCTGAGCAACCTAACGACTTTGCTATAATCTTTTACACTTTGTCTGCGTTCGCAGTCCCCAAAAATAGCTTCCTTCCGTTGCCCCACAAGCTTACTCTATCTAATGCCTGTTTTTGCTTAGTACATTACGCACCATGCATCATTGATGTCAAAACTACTACGGCACTGTTTTATGCTTACCGTATTAACGTACACACGCAAGCAAAACTTTATTGAACAAGATAATGGGTTTCCCTATAAATTATAAACTATACATGCTACATTTAGTAAGAAGCAACTGAATAAAAACAAGTAGTTCCAAATCTTGTTCTCAATAAACCAGCAAATTATTATGGATATTCATATGCCATTACTTTTAGTCACTAAAAACGACTAGCTTGAAGCTTCAAGAAAGAAAGCAGAAAAATTTGTGCGAGTAAAAAAGATACAAAAAATCGTTAAAAAATAATGTAAGTTAAAACGCGTAAAAATGATGGCCCATAAGAAACTTGCTAGAACAATAGATGTCATAGAGTCTGAGAAGCAGTCGTCGTCACATATTTGAGCGTGTAATTTACGACCGAGAATAATAAACAAGCGGTGTGTGTACACTCTAGCAATTCACCAAGGGCCAAAAAATACCAAAAGCGCTGGTGGCGGCGGCATGACGAGAAAGTAAAAACAAATACAGAAAGAGGTACTTATACCTATGTTTACATTAAAATCTACATTTTTTCTTTTAAGAATAAAATGAAGACAAAAGTTTGCATTTAATATGTGGACCACCTATAGTAAAAGAGCCAGTGGTAAGAAAAATCTTGAAAGAAAGAAAGTAGGAAAAGCGAAAAAAAAACATTAAATATGCATATATTATGCACTGTTTTGTTATTACAGAAAGAAACGGGGAAAATGCGCGAGAGTTTGTACACTTCATGTATTTTTTGCTTTCCCCAGCTGCTCCAACTGCCACTTGCTTTTCGACTTGGTCGTATATATTTAAAAATCTGTCTGTTTTGTTGGCGGTGGGGTGTAACGTGCGAATATGTAAGAATTGCAGGATGAAAAGTACGACGACGGGAACGGATGATCATGATGATGATGATGTGTGTTTGTTTGTTCCTTTTTACGGTGCAAAAAATAAAAGTAATCACTGAGCTGTTGCTTACGTTTACTTCTCTCTGCTGTGTACATTCTGACTGTTGAAAAGAAGCACAAAAAAACAACGAACCGGCACAAAAATTGCCGACGCCAGCGTATCTGCATTTTATCCACTACATTTTTCCTCTTATTTTGCTTCTTCTGTACGGATTTTGCTGACATTGAGTGCTTTCTACCACCTCTTTTGCTTCTCCTTGTCTGCAATAAAAGCAGAGGCAGAAATCGGGAAAGAGTTTCACGAGCCGAGCAACAACAAAAAAGAGAGAAGTAGGAGTAGTGGCACAGGAGGAGAATGGAATGTCTCCTCCTTGACAGAACAGATTTTTTACAGCAACAAAAACAAAGCATCAAAGCAACAAGACAAAAAACACGACAAAGACAAAAAGAAAGAGTAGCAATAATAATGGGCCTGGCAATCCACTTAATTTTCTAGTCAACCATGTACACCGCCACTAGCATCGCCACCACCACGGCTCTGGAATTACTGGAAACGGTACCTTTTATACTCATTTTGTATCTTTTCGTGCGAAAACGGGGATACATACAAAAAGCGTAATAACAAATAACAACTCGGGACAAGGAGCACAAACGTAACAAGAACATTCCCAGAAAAAAATACAATTTTTTCTGCACAAAGCACAAAAGACACAAATTTTTGGCTGTGTGTAGCCTGTCGTTACTCTTTCTCATTTCTTCTCTTCAGCTGTGTGAAGTTGTCTTGCTTGCTTGCTCTTTTTGCATGTTATCTTTTACACAGCCATAGCCCTTAAACTCGGTAGTAAAATGGAGGAACAAATGAATGCGGGATATAGACGACGGCTGATGACTTTTTAGGGCTTAGTAAAATATGTAATTTTTAATGTAATTTTCTTCACTTTCTCTCTCTCTCTCTTTCTTTGTGTCTCTGGTTCTCCCTCTCGTGAATATATGACTTGGTTGCAGATTTTTTGCAATTAAAACAGCGGCTGAAATATAAGAAACACGCTGTAAATTAACAACGTTCACGACCATTAACGGCAATAGTACGACATTTTGTGAAAGAACTCAGCCACCCCATATTTATCTGGCTTCTGTGTGTGTCGAGTCGACACACTATCCAACAACCGTAGTAGTACGCCAAATATGTGCATATCTCTAGTTACTCGGTGGTGGAGTCAGATTAATGTGAAATATAGGGTACCCCATAAAACACTATTAGTGCCAACAAGAGTGCAATGCCATTAAAAATAGCATAATAAAAGTTCAAGAATTTCACAAAGGGTTTTTCTAAAACCGGAGAGCCCAGTGCAAACAGGGAAAGACGACAACCAAAAGAAATACATCACTTGTACTAAATCTACCGTTTTAAACCTTAAATAAACAAGCAAACAAAATAGCGGATTTGGAAGAGTATTGTATGTAAACAGGCTTTGGTAACTTATCAGTGTGTGTATTTTGTTTTGGCGCTTGTTAGACCTTAAAGGAACTCTACACACTAGTGCTCTAGTTTCTACATATATGTATATATGCTAGGACACACAACTAGAAACAGGCTTGTGTTTAAAAACGGTGAAAACAAGCAGGTATACAGAGAGGAGTTGCTCGTAATGGGTCACTGAGGAAAAGAAGAGATGTCTATTGATAGTTTACCCACATTATTACGTTACAACAACGATTAAAATCATTCGTCTATAATTATATTGTATGTACGTATGTATGTACATATGTACATCGCATATATCATTAGTAATTGTAACCTTTCACTGTGACCAGTTGAAAATCTCTCAGTTTAAATAACAATGATGTAACAAAACACAAAGTCCGTTAATACCTAATACGTATCTTTCCTTGTTGTTACTGACTCATTCAAATAATGCTATGTATACAGGCTTGGCTCACCGGGGATTCATATTACGGGAATGTTCGGTACTCCTACATTACAAACTTGTGTTGTCGTAATACAAATAAAATCCATTTTTTTTCTTTATTCAGCAAGCTCTATGGATTTTTTCGTGCATACGTTTCTTTAGGCCTCACCTTTTTCTTCTTTGATTTCCAGTTTACTTTTTCTCTCTTTTTTTATAGTAAGAACCTGTCAGAGAATTGCAATGTGGTACATTTTGTGTGTATGCAGCTGATGGCGAAAAGCGAGTTGCTGTCTCATGGAGTATCCCTGATGTAACATGATTGGGCGTTTTCCTTACCTCTGGCGTTTCATTTTCTTATTATGACGACTACGTGTACACAGGAAACATGAAGGAATGAAATCTTTAAATGTATGAAGTCGTATTTGTACGTTTCTGTACAATATATATCTTTGCAGGTGTAGTTGGTGTAGTTCGGGTTTTGAAATAATGTATGGGTATGGGATGTCTGTGTGTGTATGTGCAAAGTAAATATGCAGACACCAGGCCTGGAATGTATAAGGTATTCCGCATTCGTATAGGCAGGTAACAATAATTTTTCTGCAAGCCACACAAACAACACGGAGCTTGACGTTTGTTTGCCTTATATTCTCTTTTTACTTTCTATCTTACTTTCTGCTTGCGTCTCCATCCTTTTCCCTCGGTCGTTATTCCTTTTTGGTGTAATGATATTCAGGTCAAGTGGAACACAGAGAGTAAAAAATTGAGGAAGATGTGTGGGAAGGGGTAATGGGCGTTTACAAAATGACTTAACAAAGAACACTTCTCATTCTCTCGCGGGTAGCAAACTGTAACAGTTATTTGCGGTGCATGTAAAATGTCGTTTTAGCGTAACAATTACAATCGAGGAGGCAAATTGGAAATAGAAATGAAGAGATGAGAAAGAAAAGGGGAAAGGAGTGAAAGCAAGCACTGCGTCAGGACTGAGAACAAAATACTCTTTGACTTAAAATGGAGTTACGTGGCATTTTGATGCTCAGGAAAAAACCATCAACTTGAGAGTAACGTATAGTTTATACAGTCCACAGAGTACGTTATTATTATTATTATTATTATGCATTTATGAAACTCGAGGAAACTGACGTAGCAAGTGTTTGAAATGAAGAAGAGGGTGAACATGATAAGACTTTAAAGCAAACTTTGATGGCGGTACTTCTTCTTGTGTAGTGAGTGTAAGAAGGAATGCAATGATGCGATACGATAAAAATAAAAAGTGAATGAACTCAGCGTTAGGCGAAGCATAAAAAAAGAGGAAGAAAAAACTCCAGTTGTGTGTGTGTGTGTGTGTGTATGTGTGGTTCTAGAAAAAAGGAGATAAAAGTGAAGTATGCACTTGTGAATGTGAAAGGGAGTCCGTTGTCAGAGAAGAAAATCAAGACAGTAATGTGAGTAGTATCGCCCAAAAGGAAACCCTGGAGCGTATCAATTTGTAATATGAAATATGAGTTGTATTGCATGACTGATGTTCTAATTCCTTCGAAGCATACACACATAAATTTATGGGATGTCTAAATAGGTACCTATTTAACGTAGTATATGTATGTATACCACCATCAGGCAAAATCAAAATGAAACATGGTAATGGTGATGATGATGATCATCATCACCTTCCATGTTCGAAGCTAGATCACGAACGAGGAGAAATGTATGTGCGAAAATAGAGGAATTCAAGTGTGTAATCAATGACAGCATGCTGACAAGTGAAGGGAGTTTCTCATAAAATGAATAAGTTGGTAAAACAAACAAGAGTGCGCGAAAGGGGGAGGAGAGAGAGAGAACAACAAACTGACAAACTTTTGTGGTGGTTTGTTTGTTGATGATGTTGTTGCTGTTTTCTCTCTGGTCGAATTTTTGTTTGCTACGTCCACACAAAAACGAAATGGGTCACCTATGTGCTCTGCACTGTGAGCGCACAGCATTCCCAACACGTTACGTTGTGCATATAAAAAGTGAGAGGAATGACAAGACACGAGGATGCGGTTCTAAAAAAGTTTTTTTGCTAAACCAAGTAAGGCTGGTACAGCCACCGAATTTGTTAGTAGGATTGTTAGTGGAGGTACGACGGAAAAAAGGTGTAGAATGCCAAAACACACACACGAAGAGAGACCGCGGGTAGTTGTTTGAGTGGGGAAGAAGAACTATTTATTTCGGTTCGGTGAGCCCATTCAAGTTGACTGAAGTGTGGAAAAAATTGTCGAAAACAGAATATGCATTTCTAATAACGTGTCAATATGTCAAACATGAAAGGTGAGGTGTAACTAAAACAAGCCAAATAGGGTGGAGGAAATGCTAATGTGGTTTTAGACGCACTCGGATGTATAGGTAAATAGGGATGTTATTAGGGCTTTTATATGAAAAATGTTTGGTATACTTTTTTTTACTCTTTTGTACTTATTTCGAGGTATAAAAAATAAAGCAGAAAATGAATGAATACGTTTGTGATTTTCATACGTTTTATTTTCAATTGGCGGAATATATTGAAAAATTTCAAAGACTAAATTATATTTACAGAAGGAGAAAGCACATGATTCGTTGGTACACATCACAAGATATGATGAAATAAAAATATTCTCCAAATCGATGTAAACTTGAAAAATTGACGCTTCCCTTTGAAGACTCTCTATATATGTACTAACAACAGGGCAAATGCTCAAAACGTTTGAAAATTGTAAACTGCCTAGTTGATCCATAAAAATTCACATTACCATTTTCTGCTTACTTATTCTCGGTTTAAACACACCGTCTGTGGCTTATCGGTTACGCAATGACGATGTTTGAGAGGAACTTATATTGCAAATTCAGACGGACATGAAAATGCCAAATATTTCACTACACGACCCTATTTGAATATTATACTCTCTCTTATATTTTTTGTATCCTTTATAGTTTCTTTCATTTCTTGGAACCCAGTTCAGTAAATCCTTCCTGTTCAGTTTATCAAACTATGTTGCTCCATCACAAAAAATGGGTTGGGCAACGAGTGGGCTACAGAATCTATGAAAGTATCTACATTCATACGAATATATTTATATATATCAGCACGCACACCCCTCTGCAATTTATTTTATACTTCTTTTAACGAAGAGAAATGCGTTCAAGATAACTGCGAAACTGAAAAAAAAACAATTATACCGATAAGGTCATTTTTACGAGTGCGTCTTACGACTATTTTATGCTAATGTTTCCTCATTTAATCAAACAAATAGCTATATACCGTTTATATATGACTTATGAATAAAAGTTGACTTTCCAGCTGCTGTTAATGCGGAGGGGGATATACATGATGACGATGGCCTTACACTTTTTTGCTCATCAAAGAGGCACGTACAGAGTATAATCTTCCTCATCATCAGCATCAGTTCAGGCAAGCTATTAAGAGAATGACGTGCACCAAATCCAGGGAGTAGCGGCGTTGTACCGTTAACTAAAATCTAAGCTCATGCTACTCCCGTCCTGTCACCAGAAGAGCATTAACAGAGAGGCAGTTTGGTATTTTAGAAACTTTATGCCTGTTTTCGCTTCTCGGGAAAAATGAAATGTAAACAGAGTAATAATGGTAATGCAGACAGGCAGATATTATACCTGAGTAGACAGATAGGCATTCAAATTAATGCGATCCATTTCCTTTCCCCCATATTATATAGCGTCATTATTAAATATCATTATCATCTTGAAAATAATAATAAAATGGGCGCACGAAACAAGAAAAATACTATTTTTCTTCCAGTTCAAGCAACAGTAATAATTTATGGGCAGAAAAGAGAGCTGTTTTATTTCGTAGATAGCGGAGTAAAACGAGAGGAAAAAAGTTTTCTCTCTCTCCAGGAAAAAATGGCCGTTACGCTGCATCTGTCGAAACATTGAAACTCCCGCCTTTTTTGCTGCTTTTATAATAAAAAAACCCGACCGTAAGTTTAGGCTAGGTTGTGTTTAAGCGAGTAAATTAAAAGAAACAGCCAACGCGCGCGTATATCAGATCCTGCTATTCCTGCTCCAACTTTTCTCGTTTCGATTTCCCCGTGTATTGTTGTTGGCACACGAGTTATTCGAGAGTGAAATACACACGCATGCATGGCCCGGCTAGCTATTTAGCACCCGTAGCGATTACAACATAATGAAATGCTATTAGAAGTGCCAAGAAGCAAGTTCAGAAAGTGCGGTAAGCACCCTGACATGTGGTTGGAGCTGGTACGCGGCGTGGGTTGGAGGAGGGTTTACGGAGGCAGCCTTGGTGGCACATGCCGATTTAAAGAAAATTCCTTAGAATCACAGAGAATTATACAATTTTAGCAAGAAACTTTTTTCTCTCAAGTGTTTCCTACTCCCATTTCTGTGCCTGGGCGCAACATGATGATGGCATTTGGCAGGGAAATCGGGAAGAAAATGAAGATGGTAAAAGGAATTAACATTAGGTTAATAATCTGTGCTTCCTCTTTCTACTTCTCTAGTTAACCTACTCTGTGGGTTCAATGGGAGAGTCACCACCACTACCATTAAAGAGCAAAAGGTCTGTCAGGGATATAGACGGAGAGACATCAAAAATTATATCCGTCCAAAGTCAGTCTCGTTATAGCATTATTTCTACGTCATGTCTTTATTTTTTTGGAAAATTACAGACAGAAAATTTTATAGAACTGTCATTACAGACTTCTCTTGGAACGTGTCCAGCAGTGCTTGCTGGAACGGAGCAAAATGGATAATGCACAAATAAGCGTATTTTCTTCTGCAAACTTTATCAATTTCTTGTTAAACTGTCTCCTGCGGTTTTCTCTTCATGCACGTGCACTTCCCCAGTAAAACAGAAGAAGAAACGCAATTTTTTGTCCGCTTTAAACCGTCTCCGAGATTTCCGTCCCTGTCATAATTTTCCCGGGGTTGTCAGACCCTTCTACCTTGAAAATCATTTTGAGAAGGAAATGAAACTTGCTTCTGTTGCCAACAGACAAATACTACAACGAGAGGCAATTCCAAACATTTTCTCTACTTGTCTATTAATTATGTTTTTCCTTCGATTTTGTCGTATATTCCCAAGTGCACCACATTATACGCCATATGTTACCGTTACATATCGATTCATTCATTTCCCTTCTGTATAGCTTTGGTACGTATTTTAAGCTTTGTTAGTACAAAACAGAGTCAAAGAATATCGGGACTGTTAATATCATCGTGCGTGGGAGAAATTGCGGTACGCAACTCTGATTAAGTTTTGTGGGTTTTCACTGCACACGTAATTGCATTGGATTGAATCAGACAGAAACCCGATTTCAAGTAAAGCGTAATGTCTTAAGGAGTACCGCGTAGTAATGCTAGGATTAATGACCCAAAATGGCCTGTGCGCTCGTGTACAGTTACAAAATAGGTAAATATCTCAAGGGACTTGGTAGTAAAGTAGAGATTTGTGTACAAACCAGGCTATACCAGCAAACAGATATACATGAATGTTGGTAGGTGTACCGTCGAAACTCTTAAACAACACAAACGTTAAATCTCAAATGATTTCTCAAAGATTTCAGTTTGAGATTTGTAGCCTTATATTTTACTTGCACATGGATGCTCATCATTTCTTTCTTTCGCTCTCTCGAGTCCCCACTTTCCCCGCTTGTTTTTCTTCTACCTCGCCAACATTTCCTTTTGCTCTGTAGTTTCCCATTATTACTAGATAGGAAGACTACAACCCATGTTATGTTCCCTGCTTCCAATTTGCCAAATCGCCCAAATGCCGAGCTTGTCGAGCTTTCTCTGTCGACTTGATCGGGTTTGGCAGTTGCAGTAATAAAAATGCTTCTGCAAAAACAAGAAAAAGTGGAAAGAAACTAAAGCGTACACATAACTACTATTCAGTCGGGACACGGCGACCGAGTACTTGAAAGCTTTAAGCTGTTTTCTCTCCTACTGTCTCTTTTCCTCCTCTGGTGTACGCACTTAGTTCTCTGGGTACAAAGCCCTTTTTTCATTTCACTTCAGCCTGACTTCAAAATTAGATAGACACCGACTACAGAGCAAGCTAATAGATATTGCGTGTTTCTATTATTGTGTGACAGGTTAAAAATTATTATCGTGACTTGGTCTTTTTCCTCTCTTTCCCTTCTCTCTCTCTCTGTCTCACTGTGGTCTCGCCTCAGCTTTCCTACTGATGTATGTAATACAGTTACACACAGTTCTTTCCTTGGCTTCATGCTGCTACGTTTTTCTTCTCTCAATCGGAAGAGAAATCTGGGATTTCATTTCCTGATAGCACTATATTTTCTGTATTTATCTATCATATCTTATATGCTTTGACACTTGCATTTTCCCAATGATCTCCTGCGGCGTTTATACCTACGTAAAACTGGCGGTTCCCTTAGAATAGTACGCCAAAATCCACGTTTTCTCACCAACTCGTTGTTTACTATGTAGTACGAGGTTTTTCCAAAGGAAACAGGATGGATGCTAGGAGAAAACCTAAAATGAAGCCTACGGTAATATGATTTCCACTTTTATCACTAACTCGCCAGCTGTGAGGTTGCTATGTACGTGTGTATAGGTAGACATTTTTTTCTTTAGGCTAACAATATGAGACGTGCGTGAAGTTTCCTTTATCATGAATGTCGATATATGGATGCATGTGTTTTTATGTTACATACGTTTTCTCTAAAATACAAAGTCTTACGTAATATAAACCTTGAATCGTGGAGTTTATTACTTTAATTTTTACCAATTAAGCACTCATGAATAGTTTATGGAAGTCTACTGTACGTCTGGATAGGCATCTGCTCCAGATTAATGAATGCTTTGTGCATATCAAAGCAAGAAACTCGATAATTTACACAAATTCGCGTATTTACAGAAAATCTTCAGCCACTTTCTTTTCACTACCGTAAATGCCATAATTGTAACTAGACATGGCAATCTTGTATAACATGAAAAGTGCCAGAAAAGGGAAGAGATGAGAGACCTGATAATATTCACCTGATGTTGAGGTCTTATCTCGTAATCTCCCTCTAAAGGCAATCTCAGCCCGACATTATTCTTTCTTGCACGAAATCGCACAACATCCAAATCCAAAGCAAAGTAATTCCAAAGAAAACGACTGTGCACTTTTTTGCATTGCGTGTCGTATGCATCCATTCATCTCCGCTAGTAATTTTCTGTGCCAGAAGAAAACTACTTTTCCTGGAAAACTACGCTGTACTAGTGTAACCAATATTACTTCCCCGCAGCAGCGTGCAGTGTGCCTCTTATTTGGAGGCACATGCAATCTTAGCGATAAAAGGTATATACTCGCCAGCACAAGAAGAATAAACGAATCGGCAATACACACACGATAATAGTAATCATGCCTAACTGGAATACCTACATTAATATAGTGCATAAGCATTATATAGAGGATCAAATAACATGCTACTTTCCAGAAGGTGGTATCCCTTTGCAAGGTTGAAAGGCTTTGATGTGTGGTTTTCATGACTTTTTTCTTCCTTTACTAAAAGTTGGGCAAGAAGCTAATAACAGGTATTAAATTTCTACACAAAGAAAAGTAATAGGGCCAAATAAAATAAAAAATGTAATACCTCAGGAAAACGGGAATAGAATACTAGTGAGGAGAGACGGTAATTTGTTGACTTACGTGGCAGGCTGTGAGAAAGATTCACGAAGTGTGAAACAGAGGTAGTCGATTTTCGTTTTCTTTCGTAATAATTCATACTCCCTAAACGTATTTAATCTTATACTCTACTCTTTCCTTCAAGTATACATATACACTCTCGCTTACAAGACGTGTTGATCGTTTGCGTCATATTATCATCAATTGTGATGATGGGGCACTCCTTCTAATGTCCCGTTACTACTTTCTTCAGAGAGAAAACCAAGTTGTGTATGAAAGAGAAACTCATATTTGAAAATGCAGTTGCTCTCGTTGTTATCACTGAACTGCATTTTTGTCACACTTTGTAATAAAGTGCCTGGTGCTAAGTATCCGCTTGCATTTTGTGCTTAAACGATTTTCCCCTTGTAATTTACCTCGCATTCTATCTCATCAATATTATTCTTGTTTACATTTTCTCCAAAAACCTATAACGAAAATCGAGAGAGAGAGAAAGAGGGAGAAAACGATTAAGATAACAACTCAGAAAGTATGATTGTGATTTTCCATTTCCTAGAAATTCTCCTTCCTTCTTAAAATTTTCTTCCCTCTTGTTTTGGGCATCAACACCAGAAAGCTACGTCACTAAAACAACTGCTTGTGCAAGCTTTATTTTTCCAAGTTGTTCCTTGTCACACTCTCCGTTTATTACTCCCTACCGTATTCCATTACGCTTTCCGTTCTGGTGTTTTATGTAGAATTTACGTAAATACAGTAAGGAGCATGTATAAGCGCTACTAAAAATAGCCTAAAATGAATAGCAACACAGAAAATGGAAGAAAGTAAAAGAGAACAGCACTACAACAGTCACATGACATTTTCGTGTTTATAGAGCATTTTCACACCAACATCATCATGCCGACTCTGTTGGAGATTTTCTTTGAGACCAAGAAGCCGAGAAAATGACCAAAATGTAATTTTATCATAATGGTATACCTATATATATCCAGTATAGTGGAAGTATGCATGCATTTTGGATTTGCTGTTAAAAAAGGCATTTTGGTAACAATCTTACAATATTCCAGGCAGACATGATCCTACGAGCTGTAAAGCTTGTTAGAATGTATCAAGCATACAATCTTGTGTGTGTGTGACTTTTTTGGTGGTGGCAAGGGTGTTTGCTTTTCCTATATTTACAGCTATACAGCAATAACATTTGATTTGGAAATGGAACTGCGATAATAATAATAATGGCAGTAACGACAACGTTGACGATTCCAGATAGCCAAGTGGTGTATTTAAGATGAAACTGTGTGCGGATTGCATTACTAGCACAGCATTATTGATACTTTTCAGACATTCTTGTCAATTGCTTACTCAGTTGGAATGAATGGGACACTTTTGAAAAGTTTTTTGCTGCTCTTGTTCCCGTTCTTATTATTACCTATTGTAAGTGGTGTGGAGTGTGTGTATGTATGGGTGTTTGCTTTTAGCTCTTTACTAGCTTTGGTCACTGTGGAAAAGGGGAAATGATGTCGGGTGGGGGCTAGAGTACCAAGATGACTGACTGTTTGATTGAACTGTTGATGATGATGATGACGACGACGCGACGAAGAAGCAAACCAATTGCTCAATCTTCCCATTTTCCCATATTCATTGCGTAAAAGAATATATTTCTCGATAAAAAGGCCTAAATTGTTGATAAAGCTTATTTATGTTGATTTTAAGCCAATAAAAGGAAAATTGCGTAGTGGCAGCGTGACCGTCAAAGAGTATCCCAAAGCAGAGAGAGAGAAAAGACACTTCAAAAAGGGACAGTAAACTGAGGGAGACAGATAGATGTAGGAAATGAGAACGCGTGCATGACGTTGTTATAGATTGGAGAGAGCCTCTACAAACGTGTTTACATTGAGAAACGAGGGGAGTGTTGAATTCATATAGCCTCAATAAGCGGTATGAAACAGCGTGAAGGGCTATTTGTTGGTGATCTGATTTCTCTACTGTCCTGACGAGATTATGGGAAAAGAAAAATGAAAACGAGTCGTTGGGGACAGAAAAGAGACACTTATGAAAAATGAACTGGTTTTTGGTGCGTTATCATCATCGAATAATAATGCCCGCGGAGTGGTTTGAGTGGGGAAGTAGCAGGGGTGGTATGGTGCGTGGCGTTTTATATAAATGGCAGTAGAGTGTGTTTATAGGAATTTTTTGAATGGAGCTACTAAGCCGTTTATAGATAACAAGCCTGGGTAATCCTTGAAAATAAACCGGGGGACACATGATAACGTGTTTCACATGTTTGGAGTTTGACTCTCAGTCTGTTTTATAGAAATAATAATAATAATAGTAGGGAAGCGCCCATGCAGGCTTCGTTAATGCGTAAATAACCTAATGCCAGGACAAGACAAGTACAAAAAGAGGAAAACATAAAAGACTGATCGCATTAAAACTTGGTCTATTTTGATTTGCTCTCGTTTTGAAACGATTTAATTGACAAGGCACGTGTCTACAGTATTTGTCAATTGTTGGATATTAACTTAAAAATTTACCGAGTCACGTGACGTTCTTTTCCGGAGAAAAGTCGTCTTCCTGCTTTAATGACAGAAAATAGAGGGGATTGTGTTTTTAAATGGCTAATAATGAGTAATGACATTTGATAAAGGCCATATAATCCTAAAAGCAACTGTTTGGAAATTCAAAATTTAATACGCTATTTGTGTGGAAAATTTTAATGTGGGTACGGTTAGGATTGTAGATCGCGACAAAGTGTCTACTGAATCATTTGTGCTGTTAAGGACTTACAATTTGCTAATGAACGTCTCTTTTCATTTTATTTATATTGACTTCATTTTAACCTTCAACAAGCAATAGTATACTTTTGGTTGTTGAAAGCTGACTCTATTAATAAGCATCTCATATGTTAACATGCTCCATTGCTCTATTAGTGACGTTTATAGCATGCATAGAATAGCATTGCATTAGCATGGACAGAATTTGCATGGCTTTTACAGTATTAAACCCGTTCGAAAATACAGCGATTGTTGGAATGATTAGGAGTGAATACAGGAATTAAGGTGTGATCCTAGTGTGCGTTGTTGTTCCTTCAAAACCGTTGAAAATTCATGCATGTATTTTCGTTTTCTACCGATCACTTTCAAATGTGCAAGCATTCTTGAATGAATTTTCTTTCGGTGCACCGTATGTGTTGCTATTTGAGGGGCTCCAAAGGCTGGACTGGCCTGTTCTCTGTTTTGTAAACATTACCTTTACATTATGCAATAGTTTATTTGCCAACATAAATTCTCTTTCGAATGACAAGATAACATGAGGCGTATTATCACTCCAAGAGGCATCTAACTTGCATCTTTTAACGTGAAATTGCAAATTAACCCAGTTTTCCTTTTCCGCCAGGAACTCTGCATTCGCTTTAAAATGTAATGTTTCCTTCCTTAAAAATTTTGCACTTGGCCAAAAGTCTAAAGGCACTGCGTCTCCTTTCTTTTCTACTATAATTTTAACCTAATTTTCATTCGCTGTGAAAGCTGAACAATACACAACAACAGCAACTGCATGCCTTACAAAGGCACAACCTCGGTCTGCACAATTTTCTTCCTTGATCGAAACGATAGCTAAGTTGGAATCACTTTCACTGCGCTGCTATGTAATGGCGTAGCTCTTTGCTTAATGAATATGTATAATATGAAAATTCATTGTCATTTCACTTCACTTCCTCTTTATCTCTTCTTCCACTTTACACAGGAATTGTAATGACATGCTAGCCTGCTGCCTAGATCCATTCCGCGTATGTGTGTGTATTGTATACAATCTCGGGAGACTTTCTTGTTACAAAATTTCATTCCCTCCATATCAAAACATCACACGAAATTCTAGTAAATTACTAGTTTACCATACCTCCAAACATAATACCTACGTATCTACACACGTTCACTGCGCTTTATATTCAATATGCTATATTGCATGCTCTCTATAACATGTACCGTCAAATTCCATCTTCGATTTCTCTCCGCCACTGCTACTTTTCTTCCTCATCCTCCGAGAACAAGACATCACACATTATGAAAAACGCGCCTTCACAATAGCAAAACACATTTTATGCCGTCGCTTCTTCTTCTGCCTATGACGCCTAATCATGTCTCATGTCAAAAAAGTGTCACTAGACGATACTTTTCCATCCATCCGTACGGATTATTAGCATGCCAGAATAAAAAAGAACAGTTGCCATTCATACAATAGCGGCGACTTACATATAGCTTGTATAATGCTTATATAATATGTATTTTATTACTTATCCTTGTTCTAGAAGTTCTACTATATTCGTAATCCCTATACAGACAGGGTAACAATAAGCCTCCCCATTTCGCTGGTAGTCCCGCAGCGTCTCGTCACATACTACAACTTCATTACATATTAGATTCACCATCACACGCTACTACACGAGAAAATTGTTATGTAGACCGACATACTTTATAAAGGGAAATAAGGGCACATGCCAAAAATTTCATCGCTTTTACACTTGCTTGAGACAGTATCTCTCTGTAGTGTTATTATTACGTAAAATGTATCTACAATATCTTGTATGTCCTGCCACTCAGAAGCGCTCTGAGCCACACAACAGTTTTAAGCCGAACAGAACGAATACATGCATTAGACGAACAAGTAACCAAGAACTCACAATCAGTTAGTTGTCTAAAAATCCATACTACGCATAAATACTTTCTTCGGAATTTTTCTGAAGAGCCAAGGCCTAAAACAAGCGAAAAGTTGAAAAGCATAAGCTGACTTGACTCTTCTGAATTGAAAGTTACAGGATGACTGACTACATGTCCATTGCAGGTTGTTATTGTGCTAAAGTAACTGACTTAAAAGACTACACAACTCCTGCCACTTGTCTCCTGTAAAACGGGCTATATATGAGAAATCTGGGAGTCAGGGCTCAATAAACATACCAGGCGCCATTTCCCTACCATCATCATCATACGAAATAAAAATCCGTAGTGGGTAAAGCTTGTTGAATGAATGATCATCGAAAAGCAGCATGTGACTCTGTAGGAACATTCAAAAACTTTTCAGTCAGCTGCCAGATTAGAAACCAATGTTATGTTTGTATCTGTAAGGCTAAGGCACAACATGTGTGACAAAAGGTGTCATACGAATCGATAACGAAATGTATTTATCTATATATTTATGTACGAATAAATAGGTCTACATTTTAGATATAAAGCGCGTATAGCTATCTATATACACTGTGATGACACATGACATACAAAGGGTTACATTTTTGCATTTTATGCTTTATCAACATTGTCTTGTTCGTATTTTGCGCATTACTATTGGTGCGCCTACGCTGCGTCTAGACTATATTTGTGCCGTCTTCCCTTTCATCTTTCCTATTTAGCACCTCGTATAATAGATGTAGAGCTAGGGAGGTTTTAGGGTAGACGTTGATGAGAGATAAAAGAGTGGACAAATTAGGGAGGTGATGACGATGACAAACGTATGCATCCATTCTTTTAGGTATATACACAGCATCTTGGAGAAGCTGAAAAATATTAAACTTTTCTCCTTGAGAATTTTGACTTTCTCTTCGTGTTGTCTCCCGCAAATGAGGAATGATGAGGATTTTGATATGATGGTGCCAGAAGGATTTGGTTTCCCCAAATGAAAGTTGGGCTGGGGAACACGATACCCTTTCTTACCACAACTTTTAGGGGATAGAAGTATAAGGATGTGTAACAGTATCTGCATCTCTATACTACTCATAGGATGAACACAACTTGAAAGTGAAAATGACATTAATAAATGTATGCAGAACACTTGGCATATCAGTGCATGCATCTCTATGTTTCTGCTGTTTAGTTTGTAATTTTCAAGATTCACCAAAAGCGCCACATTCTCATTTAACAATCGTGGCCTTCCCTAAAACTGAAATGCATCCTTGAATTCTTGTTGTTTGTTCTGGTTATTTGTAGTGTCATTTTTCAGCCAGCAATATATTCATACGAGCACAGGAAACACTTTCACAGGCGCCAAAGCCAAAATCTGAAAGTACTTTTGTGCTTAGATATTGAGTATCATAAAAGTGACCCTTTTGTCTTTGCGACGTATTATGCTCTTTAACAAAATTATTTGTACTTAATAATACAACTGTACACTTAGTTCAAAGGTTTTATGCCGTGTCAAAATGTCAAGACACAAATGTCACTTTTCGTACCTATCATCCTATCACGACAACTTTTACTATCATGAAATTTATAGTAATTGCGTTTCGGCTTTCTGTCTCTTCTCCAGTATTCTTTAAAAATAAAAAAGTCCTATACTGCCTCCTCACATAGAGAGCAGACAAAAATCACTTCTAGGCAGTAAAAGAGTGACAAGGAAGCTTTTAAAAGCAGAAATGTAATCAGATTTGGCTCCGTGCTAAAACATTCCATTATTTGTTATAAATGCTACCACTACAAAATACAAACGATGAACAAGTTAATATTTAGTACTCTGCTTCATTATTTAAGGAACCTCAAGAAACAAATGCAAAAAAGCGATTATTTCTAAACACATACATGTTATATGTATATATAGACTTTAATTAGGTTTTTAATTGCTGAAGAAAACATATAAACCGAGAACATGGTGTACTTGTACATGAGACTTTTTTGTTTTGTTTTTTTTTGTAAGTTTTTGTTGTAAATTACGCGTTATAATTTTTCGTTTGCGTGTTGTTTCATTTTCATACAGTGAGTGGTATTGTGCGTTTTGTTGTTTATTTTTTCTCTTTGTTTGTTTTCACTGTTTGCTTTGGACGATGACATACATTTTATTTACTTTATTTAACTTCACTTATGGGTATACATTACATATAGGTGTGAAAACGCGGATTGACACTGCTATACTTCATTAGCATGTGCAGGCACGCACATTATCTTTTTGAGTCAGCTTGTTCCAGGTATGTACTACATCATACGTGGAAATTTCCCCCAGCGCTGCAGCAGCGTTGCTAATCTTCAGATTCAAGAATCTCATAAAAGTCGGGATTTTTTTTGATTTTCTGAATTTATAAAGAATTTCCACCTACGTAGTTCATACACCAACGCCATGCACGTTATCATGAACTTAAAGAGGAAGTATTATAAGCAAGTGAGCATTTTGATAAGAAATTTCATAAAAGCATCCATATTCCATTCCACCAGGTAGGCACAGGCAGAGAAGTTAAAACTTTTTACGGGAAACTTTACTGAAAACTAACTGTATATATATATACATAAGTGCAGGTTGGTAAGATCTCTAGAGTAGCCAAAATGAAAATCGACATTATATATATGTATTACATATATTATAAACTAAACTGATTATATGCTCACATAACACGAGCCCGGAAATTAGTGGGACTGAATACGTACATAATAACACACGTGCACCGGTCATAATATTATAATTCCTTACGGGAGGCTCAAAGACCCTACTGAAGATTACAGTGGTGCAGCTTGTGCTTTTATGTTTGTCTTTCTAGGTTTTGGGGGACTTCCTCATCATGGTTTTATTATAAGTTACATTAATGGTTTATTTATATCGGAGAGTCTCTGTGGTACACACGCATTGGCAAGACTCGTGCAGATTTCAGAAGCAAAAAATATATATAACATCGTGTGTGTAATTGGAATTCGGTAGTATAGGGTAATACAGGCAGATACGTGGGTTGTAGTAGTAAATATAACTTGCTCGTACGTAACATATATAAAGGACCCGCATTTAATCTCCATTTGTGGTCTTATCAACTGAATTCATATGAACTACACATTTATATATTGTAGTAAGTATTTTTATATTTCTCTTTCTCTTCTGTTATATTATTATTACTAATGAAAAATACTTGGAGTTAACGTGACTCAAAAATTACTTTTTTTATACTATCGTAATATATCACAATATGTTACTTTTAGATATTTGTATTCTGCTCTTGTTGTCGTACTGATGAAGTGGAGACTACGTATGTTTACTAACTGTCACAACAGAACAACACTCGCTACTTAGCCGGTTGCTTTATCAGCCTTAAGCGATTAATACAATGGTGACAAGTTAATTCGTTTAAAGCATAAGATATGTATTTTTGTATTCACTGTAAAAAGAATATTAGGTAATAGTGCTCCATCTTTAAGACAGATGTGGCTTGTTATGTTTATTTTTACAATAAAAATAGCATTTAAGATAGGGACACGATATATAATAGATGGTACGAATGCGGACCCTGAAAACCATTACCACAACATACCCATAGGATATCATATTAGTAAAGCATTCAGCTTCAGCTTGGGTTTGAAATCCGTTCTTGCTCCTGATTTGCAGCCATAGTTGAAGTGAGAAATGAAGCAATTTAATTTTTATCAGTAAATCAGTAATGAAAGCTGGAAATGAAAAAAACTTCACACAGTATGTTTTAATTTACAGAAAAGTAAGTTGTTGTAATGAACTATTTTACAATCGTTACATCAAATTGAAGAAAACACAACAAGTTTTCTGTCTGAAAAAAAAAATTGTTAGTGCATTTCCCATACTGAAAGCTTGTATTATTTTTGAGGAACCATTTCGTCCATTTTATTTGTATTAAATATATATACAATCAAAATTAAAACTCACATTTACACAAGTAGATCGTTATACGGTAGTAACTAATAACTAATCTATTGGCCATATACGAATCTTAGTAAATATTCAATATTGTCTTGATTACTTATATAAGAGTTACGATACGAAAGCCGATGCATCATTTTTTATGCTTAAACGTAATTGCTTACCTGTTTTAGTTAATCCAGCAATATATGTAAATTTGCTGATAAAAATGCGTTTTTTGTTGTATTATTTATTATACTCCTTTATATATTCACCTGTGTGCAGTGAATCGCATAAACTTTGTTACATCATAGTTTTCAAAAGACTAATAATATTTGGTGAAAACAACTTTATGATGATATAACGTCAACTATCTATACTGAGTGCCTGGCTTTACATAAAGGTGGAGTATTGTATCGGAAATATGTTTGTTGTTCTCCAGCTAAAGTTATTGATTGACTAAAGTACTTAAAATGATTGATTCCGTACTTTTTCATTCCATGTACCATAATGTTGCAACTTTCATAATAATTCTTTGTAAAGCAATATGCTCTGCAAAACAATACTGTCATTTTATTTATAACATTTATGACAAACTACACCTAATACACGTGTAAAGACAGCCTTCTGATGAAATATTATTACAAATTTCCTGAGATATATTCAGCTTTTATCATTTTTGCATGTATGCGTTTTATGATTAATAATGTGGGATGTATGCTATACTGCCTGTTAATATGTAGTTGTGTATTGTATTTTATCTATGGAATATTTCTCTCTACACATACTTAAGTGTGACATAAAAAATAACGTAATCATGATGACGTCAGCCAACGTCCCACTTTAAAATTGAACTCACCAGGCTATAATGTAGAAAAAAAGTGGCGAAACAGAAGAGTGAGATAGCCTTACCAGCGAGAGGTTGACAAGTACGTGTGCCATGTTATTAACACTGTTGCCCATGAAAGTAAAACGCTGAACTGTGGGATATTAACCATGAAACTATAAACCTCTAGGCATTTTACATATTCACGATCAAAACTTATTTCCAGATTACTCACATCCAATGTTTGGTTAAAACACAACCTCAAAACTACATTTCGTACTGGAGATATCGTATCAAAATAATCATAATCTCAACCGCATACACTACATATCTATCTAATCAGTATAAGTTTTAACTGGGTGCTGCAGCAAAATTGAGAAATTTCACAAAATCAAATATTGCATTTTTATTATGAAATATTAAAGATAACATATTCGATTTAATCAACAAAGCATATACCACACCAGCAACCGGTGGATGGTGCATTGAAACTGTATGTTCGCGTTCGTAGTTAGCAAATTTTATTTCGAAAGAAATGTTTTAAAGTTATTGTGTTTTCTCATCGTTTTGTTCACAAGATGAATACGTTATACACATTACTATTTGCGGGCCTGGTGTTTGCTGGGATTGTGTTACTTTTGTTGTCTTTAGTATATATTTGGAGGGAATGTTTAGAAGTAAGGGAACCCCCGACCTCACACCTAACCCCTCAGCCAGACGAAGAAAGAGAATTGATTGCAGCAAATAATGCGTATAATTATAATAATGGTGCAGGATCGGTTGTCTACATTCCTCAGCTTTCCGAAAATCAAGTTATCCTACCTCAGATTGCTCCTGCGGCATCGGCTCCAGTATTAACCGACCTAAATTGGAATGATACACCGATGGGTCGAATCAGAAGAAATACATCTACACACTCGTTTGACATTCAAATTTCCCTGGTTGAACTTCGTGCAATACAAGCTGGTATCTTGAGGAGGCGGATATCTGGAGAACTTATGGAGGATACCGATAATTGCAATCTAATAATTGGAGTCTTTGCAAATCCCATGCATTTTTGTGGGTACTGTGTAAACGTAAAAGAGAACTGGGTCGAATTTTACAAAATCCAAACAAATGATCTTCCGTGGCAATTACTTGATCAATCTGATAATTCTGAATTTGAAATGAGAAACTTTTTCTTTGCAATAATGCTCTGGAATGACAGTATTAAAAAAGCCGGAAAATTCAACATTTACACGGGCAGTCGTGCCATCAATTACGACAATAATAGATTATGGAGAAGAGCAACAAAATTACTGGAGCACATGCAGGGATGTCATAGGATTGTTGTTGGCAATGATCCTGAATTTTACGTTAATCCGAGAAAAAATGCTGCAGCATTTGCCGTAAAAATCGTTCCAGCAGAAGATTTATCGGACAACATAGATCATTTCATTACTTTCATTTCACAGTACTACTCAATCCCCATAAACAATTTCAAAGGCAGTCATCACATTCCGGTATGTGTTTATTGTAAAAAATGCAATATTATCATACGAATTTGGTAAATTAAAACTGTATTTCAAATTGAGTTTTCTGTTTGTAGAAGTTAGCTGAGGGATCAAATGATGTAACTGACAAGTATCAACTATACATAGATGAGGTAAATTTGTAAAGATTATTCATTATTAAGACCAATTTTGTGTCCAATTTAAACGGTTTTTAAATTGATGATTACATATTTCAGGTGAGAGGTGCGAGAATGAAATGTGCAGAAGCTTGCTCAAGTTGTGGATATATTGATGATGAAGCGGCAATGACGGCACAAGTTACTGACTGATTTATAATTTATATAAATTATCTAACTCTGTTGGATTTATCACAAGATAACGCTTTCAGCTTTGATACTTAGCTTTTCTCTGTTGAACTACCGGATAACATATACAGCAAATTTAATGAATGAAACATTATTTTTTGTCCTTCAAGGATGTGACGGATAGGTATAGAGATTGTGACAGTTTAAGTCTGTTAAATGAGGCTTTTATTTATTGCTTTTTATCCTGTTTTCTTCGAAAACGAGTTTCGAATAATGGACACAGTCTAATGTGCACTTGCACTAACATATGAAGCTGAAGACTTCATTTGTTCGTGGTAAACACACATGGGCGATTTAAATGGTATACTATTACTTTTATCATGGAATAAATATTAAATACATTATTTTAGGCTTACAGAGTCACTTATTTTTATATGTAGTAGAAATACAAAATATAAAATTTTCCGGTACATAGTACGTATAACATATCGATAGTGTAATTACAATTAGTATCAGCTTCTATTTGCTTTCTTCTACACCTTCGACATGATCTTATATTTTGTGAAAGCACCATTGTGGTACTTGACATTATATATTCATTATATGTGCTATGTGCCTAATGAAAATTTAAAATCCCGCTCTACACTTATCTATATCAGCCACCGCTCAGATGCAAAAAAATAGCCACATTTCAGCTGCTAATAATTAGTCTTGTGCACCATGATATATTTACATGATCATTGGAATTGAAATATAAATGTTGCTTTGCTAGTACAAAATTTTGCAATGAATTAACTTGTAGTGGGATGTAATGTATTATATATGTAGCCACACTCAGTTTTTTATTAAAAAGGAAGTTGGAAGTTCTAGTCCTTTTATTGAAATATTGATTTAAACTCAAAGTTTAAAAATAGCATTTTATTGTGTGCATTATGACGTTCATCCTTAATTAAGCATTAACTAAATACAAACTTGATTTTTTGCAAGTTTGTAAACTTTTAGAAGTGAATGCAAAATCAAACAGTACTGAACCTTCATAAACTTGACATTAAAATCCTTTTCCCATGCGTGTAGGGAATCTTTACAGCAATTATGGCAGACAGCGACCACTTTATAACAACCCGTATATTTACAATGGACGTACTAAAACATAAACACTCAAATTAACAAGTTTCGGTTAATTTGTTTGTGTTCTGTGGCCCATAAATAAACCCAAAAGGCAGCTAACTAGACAGACTGCATACTCTGTAGCACAAATGCTGAGCTAATTTTAAAGAATGACATCAAGTGTCATCCATTTCTATCATTTTGACGTAAATTTTACTACATATTTTCATTTAACGTCAGTCGGAGCTTTCACTCTTTCCAGAATAAACAACCTCCCACATGATAAACAAACACAACAGTTTACTTTAAAGTGCATACTTGTTCCATCCCTTGCCTTGATCAACTTCTGCTGTTGACGTTCTCTTGTCGGCAGCATATAGGGGAGGTACTGGTTATGCATACTATGTCTGTGTTGTATTATTAGAACTTGTGAGATTTTCTCATATGTACTTATAGTTTTCCTCGATCGCGTGGGGTCGTCCGGCCGTCCGTCCGTGTACGCGATAACTCTGGGAGGAAAGCGAATTTCAATTTTTTTGCAGGTAGATAGGTTGGGAATTTGGCCAATGGCATTCTACAGATATGGGATTATGTATCTAATACCAATATGAAAATGTGTTCCGCGTGTCATCCCCCCCGGGGGGGAATGGTGAAAAGTGAAAAAAATTAAGATGGAATGGAATTTTTTAAAGTTTTATCTTTGGGAAGTGATAAATATGGATTAAAGCTCCTCTAAGATTAGTAGAAGAAATGCTGAAACACAAGTCCTTTCTATAGGTTGCCGCTTTTATTATACCCCTTACAGTATCACAACATCACAACTCACCACGAATATATTTCAACATCCGGAACAGCATACACAAACACTGACACCTACATACGCATACAAACTACAAACCCTACACATGAAGTGAACTCCAACATTTACTCAACTTTTTTTGTAAATATCAGAGATTTTTTCAAGAGTCCTTATAAAGTACCCTGCGAAAGGAGAGAAGCAGTATTAACATTCCTTTTCATTTCTTTTTTTCACTGAATAATATCCGCAGCAACAATAATCATCTTCTTCCACTTGTGTAACATATGATCATCATCTCGCGGCACTGTGTGTGTGCATTGCTCTGTGTGGATGCCATTTTATGTGCGCTTATTTGCGTGCAAGTGCAAAAAGTATTCATAAACAGACGCAATAAAAAGGCGAGTGTAACAACTGCACATTCACTACACTTACTTTTCTTTGTTCTCCTACAAAAAATAGTATACATTCCCTTCTACCTATCCATTTCCTTTTCTTGTCTCTACCTTATTATGTCGTACTTTTTATGATAAAAATGTCTGAATGAAAGCCATCAAACTGAAAAAGAAAGCGGCACACTGTAAAAGTGCAAGAGCAAAAATGGAGGTTGGGGGGAAGAAGTGAAAAAAAGGAAAATAAGTATAAAATGGGCTGGATTCAGGCTGGACAATTGTTCGGAACGAGAGAATAGTGCAGTGCAGACCTTTCTTCAACGGAGCGTTTTTTCTCTAGAGAAAATTATATACTGGTATCAAATGGGTTTTTCATATACGGTAATAATAATATTTTAGCAGAAGAAGAAAAGGCCAGCAGGGCAAAAGCTACACACGGAGAAATAAAGGATGAAATAAAAAACCTGCTGGATAATCCCGCTGTACATTTTGTCAGCATGGATGTAGGCACTTCAATGCTGTAAACGAGCGTCGTCGTCCACAGACCGGGTCAATATCAATGTAATAGAGGGTTTGTCTTCGTCTCGCGGAGAAGTGAAAGCGGGAACATGAAGGAGAGAAGAGTGAAAACAGTGGACATAAAATTTCAGGGAGAAAACTGGAAGGACAATGCACTTTTCTACCGAGTCAGTTGAAATGAAATAACGAAATGAAACAAGATCCTTTTTAGTTTCTCCAAAAGCTGACGTAATTCAAGTAGCAAGGAAAATTACAATGTATGAGTTTTTTCATAAAAAAGACATGGGTCGACGAGCAGACAAAAAACATGTACCTAATATGACTAGTTAACGTCATTATCATCATAAGATTAGCTCTATCGTCATCGTCCCTGTCGTCTTTGTCGTCCTATCAAGTTATTGCTTTCTTTTGCTGTGGAACTGATTATGATCGCTCGCCGAGTCACTTTTCCTCTGTCTAGGGATGCTGATACGCGCTTTCTTCTCTGACGAAAACAGGGGGAAAATAAAAGTCGTAGAATTATTATGCCGAAAACGATGATCCACTAGCACTACTGCAGAAGAAGCTTATAACAGCCTAGAAAAATGTGTTATTGTGTGGAGTTAGCAAAAAAGTGCGACTAACTTCAACCTTTACATATCGTGTTCTCCACCCCCACACATACATATAACTATACAAGCACGCCGTTCGAATTTACAGCAACGATTATGATGACAATCATTGTCATTGAGGCGAAAGAAAACTGTTGGGATGGGACTGCGGGAAATGGTGTAGAGTAGGAAGGGTTAAGTTTACTACAGAAAAAGTAGAAAGTATTTATGTAAGAATTATACCGTGTTTTTGTGTGTGTAAGTATGTGTGTGTGTGTACGCACCCACATATCAAGCCTAACATTTAAGCCTGACCCAAAAGTAAAAGTAAGTCAAGAAAAAAGTTGTACCAAACCAGAAAACTTTGAGGATCAAGTCAGAAACCAACAGAACTGCCTTGGATTTCTTTTTACAAGAGGAGATTTTTCTACTGAGGTTACTTACTTATTTAAGGGGAAAACTTTGAGAGAAAGAAAGAAAAAAGAGTGAATCGTTCGTTCACTTTGTATGGAGGAAAGAGTACGTATAGGATACTAGAAGTAACTGTTACACGACGACTACACGACGTATTGATGATGCGTTTCATTCTTCTTGTGCAAACCTTACAAACGGTCCCCGTCATCGTTGGTTATTCAAGAAGTTGAAAATATTGAAGAGAGAAAGAACCCCGAAGGAAAACGGTGGGGCTTACTTTGCGGGTATTGCAGAAGACAGAAAAAAAGATAGAAACATTTTGCGTCACTGGAATAAAAATGATCGTCTTTGAAGGAACATTCACATACGCTATGTGTGCAAGAAGTTTTTTGGGTACCACACGCGCTCAAGCTCAACTGCTGTACATTGCGTTTCAACAGCCGCGGCGCCGTCAATTGTCCTCAACGAGGAGTGAAAGGGAAAAAAAGAAACAGCACGAACTGTGTGATTATTACGATGTCAAGAGAGAGTCAAACGCAAATAGAGTATGTAATAGGATTAGGGAATTTTCCCCTTCCTTCTTCTTGTCTACTTTTTCTCCAAAAAAGACAAGACCACAGAGAAGGTTTCCGCAGATGAAAGCAGAATTATACGGGTATAAAATGTTGTTTATATAAGCATCCCACCAGTTTAAATATAATGCAGGGGCCACCTCATTCCCTTTATCTTGGTTTCTAGCATGTCTCAGTTTCACTCTGTTTCAAAGTCTCAAAAAGAAGACGAGATACGGAATGCGTTTTGCTCATTAATATATAGAAAGCTAAACAGTAGTGGGTCGTCTGTCTGCGGTATGGCTGCTAATAAATGAAACTCAAAGTATGTACGTCATATTATATCAATTATACAGAAAGGAAGCGTAGGTTGGAATTTCAAATGCGTACAAATTAAACAGAAAACAGAATTAATTTATATTTCAAGGATTCCTCGTGAGTTCCAATATTAAAAGTTGGAAAATGTGTAATGTCTCTCTCAACTAGAGCGCGTCGTATGTTCTCCAAATGTAGGAACATCGTTTCACATAAACAGATCGTGGGGAAGATTTAAAAATGAGCAGTAATCTGGTACATCGTTCCCGCCATAAAAACTCGTTTTTAGGGCGGGAGAAGTAGTTTGAAGTTTTCTACTATGAGAGAAGGAATGGATGCAAACACAGTTCTTTACACTGTTCATTCTCTTTAGTTTTTAAAGAAGTACACAAAAATAAGGGGATAAGTTAATTAATTAAGTAATTACCAAAAATGCCAGAAGTATGTATTTTGTAATAAACCGTGGTGAAAATTTTCCGTTATGCAGTCGCTTTAATAAAAAAAAGTCTGACAATAGTTGCGAGTTACCTTTTAGGAATTCTCTATGTTACAGTTACGAGCAAACACGGTGTGCACATTACGTTTTAACAGTTCTAGTTGGTAAGTTTCCCTTCCCTTAATAACAACGGTGCTCCCAAGTTTTTGCAGGTGTACAACTACTTTTATATCCGTATTATTGTAATTATATCCAATTTGTTCAACGTGAAGCGTAATAAAATAAAGTGGCTTTTGAAACACCATCACCGTGTTACCGTTACCACTACCCCAATTTCCAGACCTGAAAAAGTTACAGGTAATATTAGCAGTAGTGGTGGTATTAGTAGAATGTGAATTTGGAGCAAATAAGTAACCTAGATGTAATTCCAACTTTGATTCAATTCAATAAAACAAACATCCTTGTTACACTTTTAGTTCTCTGATTTCTTTTCTTTTATTTTAGTTTTACTTTTACGGAGATCAAACGTAGAATCAAAAGCCCTTTGACAATTTTACCTTCTGCTAATTTTCTTTTCTCTTTCTCTACCTTTTACTACTCTCTACTTCTGTTTCGGCACAGATATCATTTGAATTAAATTATAGTAACAATGACGTGATTGAACCTCCTTCTTCGTGTTCTCCATTAAAA
Source organism: Callyntrura sp. NNG-2020 (assembly GCA_027744055.1). NCBI lineage: Eukaryota > Metazoa > Arthropoda > Collembola > Entomobryomorpha > Paronellidae > Callyntrura > Callyntrura sp. NNG-2020. The sequence goes on along the minus strand of JAHZNE010007079.1, from coordinate 43,458 downwards.
AGCGGATTGTATGATGGTCTCCGACCATGCAGTAACCGACCATATCCAATTGAATATTTTTTGTGTAAAATCTAATTCACAAAAGTACTGTGCAAATGTTAGACAATAGAAATGTATGAAATATCTGAAAATATGCAATCAAATTAATTTTCTTTTCACTAAAAGTTGAAATGTTATAAGAAACATGTGCAATTAGAAGGGCAGAAGAAGAATTTTCAATTGTGTTACTTTTTACGAAACTAGCTATATTTATCTTATCTGTAAACGCTTGCGGCTTGTCTCTGAACGGGTCGGCAATCTTCACACCACCATAAACGGCGCCTCTGATAGTAGTGCAACTATTTTATGTGTCAATAGAATAATAGAATGCATTGTGCCATTTGCTTTTATTTTTGCACCGGAAAATATAAGTACATACAAGCAAGCACACTCCTGTCGTACACAGTGTGTATTTTGTTTTGCGATTTTATCATTTTTGAATGTTGGAGGAAATGTATGGAGACGGTAAAATAGGTAGCAAATAGTGGCAATTCAGCGATGGCAATAACAATAACCGTAGTTGTCAACTACTCTGTTTCTCTGTACATGCTGTACCTTGGGGTAATGTACGATAATGAATGATATTATTGTAATAAATGTGCCATGTGCCCTGTTTTAGGGAAAGTATACTCGTTATTAGCCCCGTAGTGAAGGGACATATTTTTTGTCCTAAGGGTGCTGCTCTGCTACTTACTGCTGCATATAAAAGTAATAATAATAGTCTTTCCCGCTTGCTCACAATCAGATCATTATTGCTGAGCAGCGCAGTAGAATTTATTATTTAGTGTGCAGTGCATTACTGGGCAAACAAGATATGATTGTTATAGGGCACGGGGAAATGAGAAAACAAACAGCTTCTATCTACTACTACATCGCTTTATGGGAAAATACCCAGCTGCTCATTCAACCCAATTGTGCTTATTGCTAGTCAACCATGTATGTAGTAGTGGAAGTAACAGCGGTGAATATTCCGCAAGGCCAATAATAATCTTTCATCGGTCGTTGTTGCAGCGCGCGGACAAGAACAACAGCAACAACAGTAGAGCAGAAGTCTGTGTGTAATATGATTATTATGCACAAACATTATTGTCTGGCCGGCAGCCGCGACAGCACTGGTGTTGTCTTTTGTTTGTAAGTGTATAGCAATGACTGCCTGCATAATACGTGGACAAACAAGAAGAAATTACCGAAAATTTTGTTTGCACACATGCAGATTTGGAGCAGCAAGCGGGACGAAAACAAAAGCTGCGGGGACAACAGGGTAGTGTCTTCTTATTATGGAGGCATGCATTTATTTTGTTATATGTATTACACAGGGTCTTCTAGATTAAAGGTGGATGGTGGATGACAACGATGATGGTGGTGCTCAAGTAATATAAGAGCCTCGTTAGTTGGGTGGAACCGTACAACGAAAGGATTTGCCATTCAGTTTACTTATATGTTTTGCATACATTACTGACAATGCGAGTCTTAATTATTCTCTTGTTGATCGTGGGTGGAAACCTATATAACACATAGCCCCCAAATTTGTGGGAACAATACGGCGGAAAGTAAAATGATAATAACAACAGCACTAGGCTTTTGATGGTGAAGATAATTCTTGCATGTGTGTTATATGTTGTGTTAGTGGATGTGCACTGGGCCTTCTTTGCTTTGTGGTTAGGTGATGAGTGGTGGCAATGATTATTACAAAACTGAAGAGGACTGATGAGAGATGACAAGCGAAAAGCTCAGGAAGTACGTATGTATCTGGTAGGATAGGGTAATGGGGCGATGAGAAAATTGAAAAAGGAAAGTTCAATAAAACGCTTAACTGGCCAATATGTTACAGTCATACGACTTGGATACACAGCTAAACGGGTTAAATATGCTACCTTGAGTTTTGAAATTGTGTAGTAAAGGGGAACAGTAAAAGGTAAAGGGAGAAGTATATAGGAACTTTTTCACTGATTTTCACTTGCTTGCAAATGTACAGCTAACAAGATTTTGTATACAACCAGTTTTACAACTTCTGGGATAAAATGTATAATAGAAGTTAACTTGCGTGTTATGTAAAAAATTTTAACTTTATCACATGGGTGGGAATGACCTTGTCAATATCTTTTCTTAGAGAAGTTAAATTATTGGCGTAAATTTGTAACGGGGCAAAGTGAGACGAATGCAACTTTTTTTCTGTTGCCAAAAATGACATATTTTACCACCTTCTTTTTCGATTACGACAACAGAATACGCAACGTAGCAAATACTTATATAAATGCATAGCAAACGAATATCTAGACGACATGATAATATTCAATCTTACCAAATTCGTTGATCCGCAATAGAGTTGAAGGCGGCTTTACTATTTAGCACTGGTCAGATTTTTAGAATTGTATAGAATGGTGCTACCATGAACCCACTCTTTAATTGCAGTCAGGAAACAAGATAAGCTCGCGGGATGATACATGTAAACATAAGTTTTACTGTAGAGCTATCGAATTTTAGTTCAACAAACGGTGCAAGGCCGTGAATTTGTCCTTTTTTTAAAAAAAACATCGATGTACTTAGTTTTTCAAATCGTCTCGATTTCTTTAGTATGTATATAAGTATCACATAAACCAAAAAACACGCAGTGGAATCCGTGATAAATGTAGGATAAAATGATTGAATTATTGAGAAAAAATCACCATTTTGATTCTTGGTGCTTTCTCTGCTTTCCTCATTTAGTAATAAAAACTTTCAAACTACAAAGGTTATTTCCTTGTTATTATTCAAGTTCAAAGACTTTTTTGCTTTCAAGAAACCGCGAGAGACCTGGCGTGAGTCTGGCTGAATGCTGGTCCATTCCTTTACGCATCTGAACATGCAAAACTGTTTCTCCTTATTTTCCTCTTACATGTGTAAACGAAAAGCAAATGTTTGCACAATAATGCTCACACACAAATACACACATAGAAGACAGTATCACCCCGTATCATGAACATCACAGGTCGACGACAACCACTGCACTAAACAAGTTCCAGCTATTTTCATGCAGCCATACCAAAAATATTGCTGCTGCTGCTGCCCTTGTGCTGAGGAGGAATAGGGGACCAGAGACAAGCCAAAGAGAGTATCACCATCAAACAAACTCCTAAACGGAGTACTTGCTGCAATGTGAGAAAAACGGTCGAACGTATCCCATTCTAAAAATGCTCCGTCCAAAAAGGGCTTTCTTTCTTCTTTTTTCTCAAGCTTCCAGGCAAACATCCCTTTTTCGCTGGCAGTCGCGTTGTGTGTTGCTGCTTGCATTCTGCTCTCAGTGGTGTGGTGAATATAGTTTACGTGCTTTAGAGTTTGTATTATGCCCTATTTGCTTAATACTCTATACTTTTTCACTTGCCTTTTTTCTTGCACACCAGAGAAAAATGGGAAAATACCCAACAAAGCAGAGAGATGTTTTCTGGGTTTTTTTGGGGAGTACAGGAGAGAGATACTCAACCCCACTAAAACATTCACATAACATAACACTTCACAAAATGCAAATACTTTTTTACGATCAAAAACCAACAGAGAAACTGAAAGCTTTCGGTGCAAGAGAACAACATGAGGGAAAAAGCAGGGAAAGAACGCAGAGTTTAATATTAAAATTGCAACAACAAAGTCTACAAACGAAGCATGCAAAAAACAAGAACACGTGTATACGTTATGTTTACTTTGCTGGGTTTATTTTCTAGTACACAATAAAGTGAAAAATTTGGGTGGCAAAATGAAGTTCTCCGCACGAAAATATAGGGGATTTTTTTTGCGAAACACAGTATTTAGAATTTACATTTTTTCGAATCATTTATGAGACTGTTTGATTTATTTGTACACCTATGTATGTAAAAGGTAGGATTGCAGTATATAAATAAGTTTGGTGAGATCCTCCCCTGGGGCCTGTTTCGCCATTTTCATATCGTTTCGCATTCTTCATTTAAAAATATTTAATCACACAATTGCAAGCTGAAATGGCAAATATACATAGAAATTAATGGGGAAAGGTGAACAAAACAATGAAGGTTGATGGTAATAAAGATATGTGACTTTAAGTGAAATAAGAAACAAATAAACAAAAAACCCGTGACTTGTGTTCTTATTTACACTATTTTATTTCAGGTTTAACTATTATGCTATAGCGCTACTTTTCATGCCCTCAGACATTGTAACCTGAAAGATGTTTTACAAATTTACAACTAACATCCAAGCAAAACAGTTCTCGTATCTGTTCAAGGGGTTAATGCTAAAACTATAGTCGAAAGTTGCTCAATTGCGTGCCACGATATTTACTTAATTAGATGACTGTAGGTATAATTCTTCATTCAAAATTTACACGGAGTTCTCGCCAATAACAAGTAGTACAAGAATTCAAAAAAAGATTTAAGAATGTTTCTTTAAATTGATATATACAACACTAGAATTGTACCAAACGTGCTCCAACATTCGATTGCGTACACCGAAAACTTTTGAAGGCAAAATTATTTTATGCTAGATCAACGTGTTTTCCAAAGTTTTAAAGCGTTGGAGGCTATCTTTAATTTTTCTACCAGAACTTCAAATTTACACTATGATGGCCCGTTGTTCCATATAAAGTTACATCTTGTCTACAAAAAAGTACACAAACTAGTGCGGACAGAAGTTGTCCGGGTCCAGGAAAGTGTTGACTCCCTTATTCGATAAAAACGACGCTATATCAAAATTAAATTCATTCCACTATTTTTTTGCGTGCAAAAGAGTACAAACTCCTCACTCCTCACCACCTCTCACGATATGTCAGTCGAGACAGCCAATTCCAAAAGAAACTTGAATGTATTGTACTATATAGGTATATTATAGTGTACCTAATCCATTAAAAAATGTAGCTTCCTAATATGCCGCCAATGTCGATGATGTTGTGCTATTCTGTACAATGTACGTATATGCGGGCATGTGTGTTATGTAAACAATGTATTTGTTGGGCATTATACGAAAGTATTTGGTCGTCCCAACCACCACAACAAGCTAAAAAAAGGTAATAATAATAATATGACTTCTTTTACATTGTCATCAATTATGTGAATTGATGTTCTAACATTTTCTTGCCATTTGTGTATCGTTAGATGATTATTTGATAGATCGTGCATTTATATTGAAGTTCATATACTTTTGGTTATCATCACTATATATTTACCAGTAAATACATATATAACCTACCACATGATACAGAATACAGTGTATTCATAGCTTCTTCGAGTGGAACAAGCCTTCTCAACAAAGTTTGGCATTGTAGCAATGTAAGTGTAATATTATTGGCAACGCAAAGTTGTCTTCTCAGAAGAAAGTTATTTAATGTTTTCTGAAAATAAAACGTTACAAGCTAATAATACTCAATACATAGACGTACAACAACTTTGTACTAAATAAATTGTAAATTTACTACCTAAAGCTGAAAAGCTAGTATAATACCTACTCTTACTCCTCTCTGTTAGATAAATGCACACGACACCTAAATTAAATTAGGTATACCCAACAACATCCAACCTGGAGTCAATGCAATTCAGCTGAAAGCTATTCTTTGTGATTGCTATTGTTAGCAGTATCAATACTTTTTGCACGGTACAAAGAGCTTACATATAAATATGATATACAAACAGCGAGTTCCGCATTTTTGTTGCACATCGTAACTGATGTTTCATCAGTATACTTTGCATAAACAAAAAATAACTATTATCCAAGATGACAAAAGTTATGGGAAAGTTTATAAATCAATAGTCGACGCTTTGTGTATAGTAAAAAGGGGATGAAAGAAGGAATATACAAGGACGAAAACATTTTGAAAATTGTGTAGTGAACATAAATAGAATAAAAAATCCTGTATCATTGCACAGGTTAAGTAGGAAGAACATCGTTGACGTCATCGGTGAGCTAGACCAAAAGGAGACTCCTTAGGCAACGATTGCTTTTAGCATATGACATATGGCAAGTGATGAAATATTTATGATTTCTACCATTGCATTTTTTCAAACGTAACATATTTTTATAATGATTGAGCAATGCAAATTAATTAAATATGCAAGCACTAACTTTTATGTGTATTCATATATATTATATGCGATAATGTACACCCCAGTTCAAGGCAGTTCTCGTTGGGAAAGCAGGTTTCAGACGGTTTTCACAAAAAAACGATCGAGGTATGTGTATTTTAAATGAGTAACAGACCACATTTCCCTTTCAGTGGAGAATAATACATTTTCATTTTCCCTTGTTGAATATGATGCAAAAATGAAAATTCAAAGACAATAAAATATATTGCATTGATGTTGTAATCAGGCAATCTGGTAAATTAGGCCTTTCGGGTACTGGGTTTCTATACAAAAATTCCAAATGAGTTTCGTGTTGGGAAAATGTAGTAGCACATTTCACCATTCTGAACACAACAAAATATAATTATGTGGAACTTTCTGCCAAGGTCACTGTTCTTGAGTAAGCATTACTAACCGAAAGTCAATTGCACCGAGGAAAAGCCAAAATTTATGACTGTTTCTGAGAAAGTGTTTCAATTATCATTTGGGCGGAAGGACAGACCAAAAAGGGCGTCCTTTTGAAGCTTATTCCGAGCTACTTGCCAACTCCAGAGAAGGAAGAACCAGCACTTTATAGGTTTCTTGATGATGCATATTTTCTGTTTCATTTCAAACACAAGTTTCCCACAAAGCAAACATACAAAACAATGCAGCAACAACGATAAATAAAGTAAAAACAAAAGAAATGAGTTTAGAAAGCTGAATTTTTAAAAACAGAAGATGAATGTTTGTTGTTCCTATTGCGAAGAAACAAATGCCTACATAGAGAGAGAGAGAGAGAGAGAGTAAATGATTAAATTATTACGGCAACACTATTTGGGAAGTAAAAATGTTTCATTCAGTACGGCACGACTCATTTTATTATATTTCTGCTTACGTTTTACGTGATGTAGACGAATTCTTCATAGGCACGATTTTTTCATGCATTTCCTTGAACAGTAAAAGAATTGGTTTGCTATGCTCAATGCAGTGCAAACGTACGCCATTCTTCTTGAGGAAACAGAAATGTAACGGAAATGGGACAGGAAGCATAATAACCGTAAAGAAAATGCATGCATTTTCACCCGGTATACAATAATATTGCTTTTTTGTTTTATCACAAAGTTAGTTTGCATCCTATAGTACACCACTGCACTGCACTGGCACAGGGTGAGTCATACCTCTCTGGTTAGAGTCTCAAAGAAAGACAGAGAAAGTCTGTAAAAATATGAATGAGAATTATGATGATGATGGTAGCAGATTTTTTGTTGGCTGTATTTTTTACGAGAAAGTTTGTAGATTGCGAAGGCTGACAGCGTGTGTGCAGACAGTAGTAAGGGTAGATATGTGCGTAAAATAGTAATATTCATTTCGCACAAACCAAGCTTATGACCTGGCGTGGTGAATTATGCTGCACATTTTTTTTTCAAGCTTTTCCCCGCTGTCGTCGAACTTTCTTGGGTGTGTGTGTGTTGTTGTTTTTATTTATTCCTTATAAATAAATATGAGTAAGGATGCATAGTAATGATGACAATCTTGTTGTGATATGTTGGTCCGTATGGCGTTGTTCATGGAGCACGACAAATGCATTCAACAATGTATAAAGCGCCCGGTTTCTTATGTTGTCAAAACGAAACAAGACAGCAACTGAAAAAATGAAGCAATGCACGCCGAAAACGGGGGAAATGAAGAAAACATCGTTATCTCTTTCCAGCTTGTACCAGCTCGGACGAATGGTATACAGAACCATTAGTTGAAGACAACTCAGTGTGTCATGGAGCATGTACCCTGTATCGGTCGGTGGCGGTGGTGATGATGAAGACAGTGATCACGACGACGACTACGATGATGATGATTTTCCGGATGAAATCATTTTACTCTCTGGCGCATAGGTACTTCCTTCTACTCGCCCAACAAGGTTGCTTTATCTCGACAAAAATAAGGATTTTAGTTGGCTTTGAAGTTATAATGCTTTCTCTGCCGACTACTCGACTGCTCGTAGAACAACGTACGCTCACCTCCTTCTTGTATGTTTGTTATGCCACGCCGCACTTTAAGTTATTAGCAAGAAAAAATATAGCAAAGGAATGAGAATGAAGTGCTGATGAAATGCAGAGCACGAATAAAAGAAGAAAAGGGAATAGCAGCAGGACACTGCACTACTCCTAGCTCCTATGGGTGGGTGAGTGATGGGCTCGACTAGAAGTAGGATAGTATATAGTGGGCAATCCTTGGAAAAGTGAGAAAAGAGGCTTAAACTTTGTAGGAAACAATATCAACCTGAAGAAAGCTAAACTACAACCGTAGACTGGACTTTTCTTCCGAGAAAAAGTTTCGGAGTGTATGTTAGCAGAGTAAAAAAAAAACTTTAGGTTGCTCAAGTCGACCGATGAGTGATGTAGAGAAAAAGCTACAAACAAAATTGGTGTGTGTATGTGTGATGTTTTGCTGTAGCTATTTATCTTCTATGTTGTTGATGATTTGGAGTTTTGTGTTTTCTTTCGCATTTTTCTCATTGTTTTCCAAGAACGCTGCTGAAGAGGAAAGACACGATGGAGGGGGGATTTTTGCGGGACGTAAGATGGAGGTAGAATAAAGCATTAACTACTTTGTTTGCTCTTTCGCTTTTTGCATGCTAAAATGGCAGGACTCACGTAGCTGTTTATTTTTCTCTTTCAATGGGAAGTATATATAGTAAAACAGCAATAAACAGCAACATCAGCAGCGGGGAAGAAACAGCGGGAACGGGGAAAGCGAAGGAGAGTTTATCGCGTTTTTCTTAAGTTTTATGATTTTTGCTTTTCTATAAAAATACCATTTTGTAAGTATCTTTTCACAATGGTTAGAGAAGCTGTGAGGGAGGGCGAAGTACGTTGATAACGAATATTTTTCTTTATAATACCTAGCATTTTAGGGGGCATCGCTCAGACGCAAAATTTGCTAAAAGCTAAAGCGGCGACTCCAAAGCAGAAAATCCACAGGGCAAGATAATGCTATTTTTAGGGGTTTACTTGTTTAAAAATGCAATGTCTTGTTCAAGGCTACTACATGCGCCTTTTATTATGCACTTGCTTACGTAACTGTTTGTGCAGAGCCACAAGAACTGCTGTACGTACACATTGTGAGCCGATGTGTACTACGGCGTATGATGCTAACTCCTTATGGAGTTAAAGTATGAAAATAAGTGTTTCTTCTATATTAGACGTCGTCCGTTCTAGTATCAGATAGCTATCAATGGTTGATTCCAACTTAGCATTAGGTCATCATTGTTGAAAACGGCTCTGCGTGACACAGTCTATGATAAACATATGTGTTTATGGCAGTGAAACAAAATCTCAATCAAAAGTAAAAAAGATGAGAACGACCAGACTCATTGTCATTTCTTCATTATACCATTCTTATCTTACTGATGCATGTGTCGTACCACTTTAATTTAATATTGTGCGTGTACGAAGTCTGTTCGCTATTATAGAAAGGAAAAGGGGAAACGGGAAACTTTTAATGTTATACATGCATGTGTGGCAAAGCGGGTAAAAAGGGAAACAGCAGCAGTGGTTCTCATTATAAATACAAATAACACGGTCATGGGATTAAATGGGATGAAATGCTTGGCCAACTTCACGATTTTGGTTGGGGCCACTTCTCTATATATCTGATATTTACTTTCTTTGAGCTTGTACTGCTGCACCTACCCACATAACAAATGGGACAAGAAGCGATAGGGAAAAGGGGAAAATGAAAAAAAACTTAATTATGACCTTTTAACTGTTTAAAATGACAAATGACTAATTGAAGGCATAAATCAACTGCCCTTTCCGAATGACTTTTCAGCATGGCACGTAAACGTTCACTTTGGTTCTTTATACTGTTGATTCATTTTCAAAAGTACAGAGCTACACACACGCACACGCAATCGCCGTACACATTTAAATAACAATAGCCAATTCGAAAGTAAATGTACGTAGAAGTGAAGCACTATCTGTAAACTTATGAAGGTCTGGCCCATTATCCGATTTACATATAAATGACGGAAGTCGTCCATTTACGAGAGGAGAACCTGTCATCAATTTAACCCGTAAGGAGACCTAATTTTAGTTTATGATGTGTGTTTTAATGACCTCTTCTAACAACAATGAATGGCTTTATATGTTTACAAATATTTAAATAATTCGAACATAAAGTACACGAATATATATGTACATCAAACTATAGCTCGTATTATTTGAAACGCTATTAATACAGAAACGCTGGCGTTCAGTTTACAGCATTTGCTTTTGTTCATATTTTCTCATACAACCAAAATATACTCCATAAAATGTCGCCAACATCGTCCTACAGGAATACTTACTACGAAATAAACTTTGCAGTGGTGTCTGCTAATAAGTTTACTTGCTTTGTAATACACTAATAACAGATATGACATTTCTACTTACATTAATGGAAATATGGGTTGCGAACATTGTTGCTGAATACATTCAAAAACTGATTGAGATTCAAGAAATAATTTGCAAAGCTGAAACCTAATATTTGCACCTGTTTTTACAATTATCTTGGAAAGGGCAACTAAAAATTTTGAGTCCCACTCAACTACTTCTCATGAAACTTGTACAACGAATTAAAAGTCTAATTTACTTTTTCCGCTTCCAAGAAACCGTATGTAGGTAAGGTATGTATTTATGTTTACATTTCCCCTTCGCTGCTAAAAATACAATACGAAATACGACAGTTACATTTCTAACTTGAGGAGTTTGTACTGTCTGTCTCGTCCGTCTACCAGTCCTTTACCGCGATATCATATATCCTATAACGAATAAGAATTTTGAAATTATGTTTTCGCCAATCTGTAGCTATAACTAGTTGTACAGTTAAATACTAAGGTGAGCTCATGAGGTCAACCTCTGGGGGCAACGAATAGGGGCAAAAGTTCATTTTTATACAACTCTGTTGTTATTTATTACGAATAAACATGAATTAGATATGTAGCTTTGCACAGTTTGATATAAATTAGTTTACCCAGTGAATCGTTGTAAATTATAACATCAACGTGTATGACTTATATGAATAAATGCAATTTGAGTAACATTTTAAGGAGTACTTGGCTTCGTCGCCATTTGTCGGTTACCTCGCTTGTGTACGCACTAAATGGGGGCTTTTATATGAAAATGGCACACCATTTGTACATATGTACAATTTATATTATATTTTACATAACATCCAACAATCAGCTTTGCATCATGTAAGGTATAAATCGGCCAAACGATGCCAGATTCTTGAAAAACTTGCTGAATGTTGGAAAGAACCAAAGATCACTTTCGACATTTCCTATTACTTTTCTTAAGCTCTGATGAAAGTATGTGCGAAAAACTACCGTGCCACCGTACCGTCTCGTTTACATCTCGAAACCAAAATAAGAAAATATAAGCTGACGAACATTATCCTACTTTTTGCTGGTTTTCTCATTCCACACAGAGCCTTTTTAGGTAGTAGGTGGTAGTTCATGTGTTCCGCATGTGTATAGGTAGGGCATTCCTTTTCCTTCCTTTCACTCCGTACTACATATCTCATTCATTTCTTTCTCTCTTTGGAACGACTCGCGAGGAAAGTCCCCCGTAATAATAGCCATGCTATTTCGCCATTCCCACTACTGATACACTGCCTGCCTTCGCCGTACAAAAATGAAATATTATTATTGGATAATAATAACTTTCGTAATGACTTTTGAATTATTGCTTTTCGTACTGAAACTTGGACTCCACCAAGGCTACTTTTGTCATTTATGTACTCCCTATTCTTAAAGTATTATGTAGGTATATACCTATATTAAACGCATTATACCCATGTGTCCCTACTCCGATAAAATGGAAAACTGTGCTTTGCGTAGTATTGCATAATATTAATAATAATAATAATAATAATAATACACCAACTTTTGTGCGTCATAAAAACGATCAACAACTGCCATCAAGATATTGGTGTCCACCCGCACTATCGCCACCGCCCAGGGAGATCATAATTAATTCAATAAGTATATTGAAAGTGCATACGTATATATTTGACTGACTGTAATGTGCCTTATAGTGCATAAAAAGTCGTCATCATGTCTATGTAGTTTTGTGGGAGTTGTCCTTTTTCCAGACAATAATCATAATCTGATTTGGATCATTCCAGAAAAAAGACATTGACACAGAAAAACCCTGTAGAGCTACCATTTCGGAAAGCAGTAAGAGAATAAGGCTGTCGCATTAATCAGAAAAATCCTGTGTGTATATGAAAAGGGAAATCTAAATAGTTTCATAACTCTTTGTAGCACCAGATGGCTATAAAATTTCAGAAAAAATTAATATTACCCATATTATCAATGACGGAAAGGGAATTGAAGATGTTTTTGTAAAGAGGAATCTTTTGCTGTAGTATTTTACTTTTATTGACATATGGGCAATTTGGAAAATATGTCTACTATTTTCCTCTCTGAATCGGGTTCACTGCCGCTGGTTGGTGGGCAATACTCAGCGGAACCATAAAATTCAATGGAATGAGTGGGTGCTTTCCGACGTGTGTATATGATCCTTTTAAACACTACTAAACGTATATATATGAGTATATGTATATTTTAGTATACTTACACAAAAGGGAACGTGATTATCATAATGATATATAATGAAATTAATGATGATTCAATGATGATCCAATACGGCATGAAAAGTAATTATCATCGTCATGCATTAATTAATCAAAGCAAGTTGACAGAAAAAAAGAAGCTATCAGAAAAATATGAGAAAATAAAAGTACAAAAAGGACTGTCGTACTTTTCAATTCATAATTATTGCATAGTTCTACATGATACAAATTCGATGACGCAAAAACTCACTTTTATGAGCTACTGTTGGTTTAATTACTCAAACAAATTAGCTACTGTTTAAAGGCAGTTCTTGTTGTACGATAGTTACATGGATTCATGGTTTCAGCATTGTACCTGCATCAATGCAATATTTACCTTTCAAAATTCCGTTTTCTTTAAAAGTTAGCATGAGTTAACGCACCGCAAACTTGAACTAATTCACAAGCATTTACATCGATTGCAAACACGAAACCTCAAAGAAATTTTTATTAAAGTAAAAGTATTAACCTCAAAATTAAACATACGTTTATTGTAAAATACACTTTAAACTTAAGAAGAGACTGAACTGAAGAAATTATAAGAAAATTAGGCTACTCACTAATTTGCTGAAAATGTGAATTAATAACTTGGTATGATATGATTATCACACATGTGCATATATGATATATGCACAGACAAAGTACAAATATGTATATATTTCTTCGCTGGAAGCTATAGCTGAAACCATTGGAATATTTAAACAATTTTCCTTAATTTATCGAAGACTAGCGAACTCTCGTGAAGCAACGGGGTGCAGCTAGTACAAAAACATTCTTGTAAAATTCCGAGAAATGCAATCATATCAATTGCGAAGAATTGTAACGTGCACTAGGAATATTATTGTTCCATTTTCACAAGTTGATAGCGCATGAAAGCATGGTGCATGATACAATATCATCAACTCCATTAATCCATTTAATACACGGCATAAAAAAGGAAAAATGCATTCGTGACGCGACGGGGAGTATGACCAGTCTATATTTTTGACCGACTACACTCAATTTTTCTCCGCTACCCAGACAGTTCCAGACAGTTTGATTTCTTGGTTCAAGGATAAATGTTTTTGAAGGGTCGTTCGTGCATTGTCCTTTTTGATTGATACCCAAAAAAAGCTAGGATAATAGTATATACATATAACCTTTGAATAGAAGGGTAAACTGGATCACAAGCTGTGAGCAACAAATGATGGGACTTGCTTTGACACAAACGGAATAACTTTATGTACAAAGAAAAATCCAAGGTTCTTTCTAGTCAAAAAAATTATCCAACAGGCAATTTGGCCTTAGAGCAATATTTCCGGTCTTCCTTTATTTTTTGGCTACGCTCAATATTTTTTCTCAGAAAACATAGATGCGAGGGTGAATGAGACAATTTTTTTATTGCTACATGGAAATCTTTACTGTGTGACTGTTTCCTATATCGGGGGGACACTTTGTCTGTTCACTGCGTCAATTGAAACGGCACACGAACCGTCCAAACACAAGGACATGGTACGCTCGTGCAACGAAGATAAATTCTTTCAATTTGAGTTACGACTACGGTGACGGCAAAAAACGATTATTTCCATGCAAAAACGACTAAACGACCAAAAATTTTCTCTACCGAAAATCTCACTTCCCTTGTATATACAATTATTGTAGCGAAAGTGGAAGAAATTTTTGTCCTTGGGCTGGGCATGCATGCTTGAAGTAAAGTTCAAAAATACCTATGCAAGAAACAGCAGCATTGACTAGTGACCTTAAGCATGTATGGTATAAAACTAGCACCATACTTTATTACCAATATTACGACGATTCTAATGGGTACTTACGAAGATGATAACAATGCCCGGTTTTCTGTAATAGCGCCACTTGTTATATATGACTTTCACGGGAAGTACTTTACATGCAATTTCAATTTTAGGTATTTTAGGTCTATGGTATAAAAACTACAGTAAGGACATGGAAAACACGATTTCGAAAAAAAAATTCTGCAGATGCTTAGTAATTTTGACTGGCGTTTCAAACTTTACCAACCACCATATCAATATATAAACCCTACATTTACTACGTAAATATATTGCTTTCACTTGATATGTACCGCTTAACACCAAGTTAAAATTATAGGATTGACTCCTTACATTTCCAAAAATGTATGCACCCAATTTGCATGGTAGCACTCATTTTAAAAACGATTTGATAGTCCAGGCATGCATTTAGAGGTGCAACAAGATTTAAATTGCTCTAAAAAGACAGACTGTTTCTAAAGATTACTTTTACGAGTACAGAATCGTGTTCTATATCTGGCGTGTTATTTTAAACCAGTGAAATGGCTGGCTCCTTACATTTTAAATATGATACGGCGTATCATTAAATAAATGAAATACTCACAAGAACAATGTATGCACAAAAAATATAAACCACAAAATGTTAGCTTATAAGAAATGAGATAGTAAGTAATAAAATCAAATGGCCACAAGAAGCACTGTTGCAAGGATGTACATGTTCATTAAAGCGTGTTCAGTGTTCAACAACAAATTATGAAACGATTCGATCACTAATATAATATTTAACTGCTATAATAGGTTACAAAGGATCTCATTGATTGATGACGGACTGACCCTGGTGGAAAGCTTTTAACTTGATATTATGATTCCAAAAGCAGAATTGTCAAGCGTTTCATAGAACTTGTACCTTTTTTTAAAAAAAAGAAAGCAGTTTACATAAATGAAGTTTTCCAGTTCCAAGCCACGACGACGATGAAAGGGTTCCAATATTTTCTATTTATTCGTTTTTGTTACAAATGCATGAGAAAAAATAAGGAAATATGAAAAGAATGTTGAATTACGCATTAGCATGCACTCCTGCATCATGTATTATGTAATTAAAAAGTTTCTATTAACTTTTTGAAATCTAGAATTCATTTGCACACGTGGGCTTTTTACACACTTATACCATCAATGTCACTTTAGTTTATTAGTTTTTGCAGTAGAAAGGTAAACTCAGCCGTTCAACTCGAAATGTAAAGTTGCATGCATGCATTTACACTACACTACATATACTTTTTAGCAATACATTATGTACAGTTCACTTCCAAGGTTTTTGGAGACTGTAACTGATCCCATGAATGAGGGCGCAGGCAGGCATGGCATACCTATGCAATTTTGAGTAACTTTTTCTGTTCTGTTCACCAGCTTAAAAATACACACCACCACCATCATCACGTCATGTTGTCAACATTAAAAACTTACCGAAAAGTAAGGAAAACTTTCTTTCACTTTCATTCCATTCTCCCTCTATATAAAACTTGTACCCATACTTCTGCAAGGTCTATAATACATTATACAATCATACAAATATAAATATATAATGCATGCTTCAGTACAAAAGGTGTAGCCTTATGTAAACCTGCTTTTGAACTTTATCCGTGTACGGTTTCTCCATTCAATTCATTTTCGGCTCTTAAGTGTTTGTTTGCCGCATTCTTTTGAATAAGGTTTTGACGTTCTCATCTCACCGTGTAGCTCCGGATTTCGAAGCGTTTTGTATTCCTAATGACTTTCCCGAACTGCATGACAATTTTATACCTTGTGTGCATAGTGCACGTATAACTTTAATCCGTAGTCGAAGCGTATATTATTTCGTGACTACCATACACACATAAGTGTCTTGCATCTTCGACATTCTAAAAGAATCAATATAGCATTATGACAAAGAAAGTGGAAATGGGGAAAGCAGGTTTTAGTGCTAAGAATGAACGTCCATGTGGGGGACCTGGGTTCATCTAACAAGAACCAATTCTAATGAATTCATTGAAGGTTATTTTGAAGTCAGGAAAAGAGCAGGAAGCAGTAAAAAGACCCTCGTCGAATCATCAGAACAAAAATTAAACGCGAACCAGTGAATCATTAATATTTTATGCTGGAATGCACTGCTCGAAAAATGTAGCAAATGATTAAAATGAATAACAAGGGTGAGATAGTATCACTTTCCCTTTATAAATTAACTTTTTGCTTCTGCCTAAAAACAGCGCATATTCTACGGCAGGTACGGGCACAGTCAATACCCACTCAAAAGTTAATTGTAGTGAGATCAATTCAAATCTTGTCGACTTTATGATAATAATAAAACCTCCACCAACTTTGCTGCTACGTAGAAGATTTACCAGAATAAATCACAATAAAAAGTAAAGTTTTTTATTTGCCCGATCAAACTGTGTGCGCTGTGCTGCCTGTCTATTTAAGCTTATACATGAGTACCTGTCGCTAGCACTTTATAATGAAGACATAGATGGATGGTATCTCCAAAAAGCATTGAAACAAACATAAAAAAAATCTCTACCTGAAGCAACGCAAGGCAAATTTTCCCTGCAAAGCAACTACAATCATTAGTGTTACTCACAGCACAGTCAGGCTTAATTTAATAGAACGCCTACAATATGTATGCACATACCCGGAAATTCAATGGGGTCGTCGAGGAAGAAAATAAAAGCAGATTGAGAAAGTACAGGCATATAAATTCAGAAGTTTTTACCTCCTATGGACACATAATCTCTTTATATTGCCAGTGTGTACTAACAATAAATGCAAATGCAATCATAGTAAGGTTGCATTTTACAGCCAACAAATAAGGGGGAATGGTGTCGTTGTCTGACGAACAAATAGTGCAATTGTTGCTCCCACCCCATATTATATGACATTCCCCATCCTCCTTTTTATACATTTTCCTTTGTAAGACGTTGGAATAAGTGCATTACGGAAAAGGAAGAATCTCTGTTGCTGTACACGGATGTAGACGTATACGTACGATGCAGTAAGCCAATTCAACTCCCATTTTTATTGTTATTGCATTATGATACGCTCGTCTAATCTTTTCTCTAGTTTAGCCTCCGCGGCAGGAACAACTGTGGCAACGTCATGTAAGAAGCAGGTTTTTTTGTACGCTGCTGCTGCGTGCGATGTTTTGATTGTTCCTGGATCCCATATTCAGCTATGTATATATATTGTTTCTTACTTCACGCTTGCATGTCAACTGCACATCCAAACTCCTTGGGTGAGAGTTGGAAGCACACAAAAGCAGGATTATATGAAGTGTGCGCATATATGTGCAACTGTGGTACTTTCCCTGCCGTTCCCTATATGACTTTATCATCATTTTCTATTTCTTCTGTTGTGGTGTTGTTGTTGCTGTTGTTGTTGGCGTGGCTTCTGCTCTTGAATGGAACAGAGAGCGATGAATATAAAAGTTAACGAAGAAGGCTTGACTGGTTTTTGGCTGTTTTTGACTTTATTCGTACCTATTTCTTTTCCTCGGTGTGTGCCATGTGTATTCCTCTTATTTGTGTCCGCTGAAGCGGTACGAGTTACGACGAAATGCGTGATTACTACTGCACTCTCGCTGGCTGGTGTGGCAGAAAACTTAAAGTGAGCTACCGTGTATACCGACACCGATCAGCCAACCGAGGCAGGCTCATTTCCAGCAGTTGTTCCTAAGGGAAGATCAAGGTTATATTGTTGTAGGAATCGTAGAGCGGTGGTTCAAGTTGCAGCAAAAATGATACTTGGGGAAAGTACCGTGCTATTATTACACACTCGTCATCCAAGACCGTGAACGATGAACGTTCACATTTATTGTGTGTGCTTCGTAACAATTTTATTGTCATTGAATTGCCTGACGTTTCCATCGCCTGATCACAACTGAAATTGTTAATATTATCTTTTCCAGCCCACATTCAACCTTCTCTTTCTCTCCTCTGAAGCGTTCACACGTACGTATATGTATGTGCTCACTCTCCTCATCCTTGTGACTACCATCGTCATTATTGTCATGCCTTACAGCCGCAGAGAGAGAGAGAGAGAGAGAGAGAGGGAGAGAGGGGCATGGAGATTTTGAGATTCAAGATGCTTGCTGTACAATAAAATAAATATAAATATAAATAAAATTCTAATCCTGGAGACAGAAACAAACACTGTAATACACGTACACCTCTTCGAAAGAAGAAAATATCCCTAGAAGGAGAGAACCATTCATGGAAATAAAAATGAGTGCAGTGAATAAGCACAAACAGACTGAGAAAAAATAAAAATGTATTCCTGTGCATTTGCTTGGGATTTTATCGACATGCTCTACATTTTACTAAAATTGTACTTAGCCATCATCCCAGTGTACGGAGGGAGTTTAGGTGACTTGGACTTACATTCATATATCTATTATTCATTCACAACAGTTTCCCCCAACAAAGGCAGGCAAACAAAAGGATTTTTCCCTAAAGCACCCCTGCTGCTTGTTTGTTTGGTATATATGTTTACCCTGGGGTGATGATGATGATACATAGAACAGAAAGCGCCCCATAAACTTCATGTAGGGAGTCATAGACTATGACATAGGCATACGGGTATACTGTCCATTGAAGTTATTTTCTCATCAGGAAACTGGAAAGTGAAAGAACAGAGATATTTTCTTCTTTTTGCATCTTTTCTACCAACCAACCCTTAGGAATCTCTTCTCTCTTTCTCAATTCATGCATACCTTCTTTCTTCAGTGACGCATAGGCGTGAGCTCTCTACTACCATCTTAAAATAAGCAATACAATGGATAAAGTATATCTTGATGCAATATGTGATGCGATGATACCGTAATGTGAAAGTTGAAGCAATTGAGAACAACACTAAAACGGTAAAAGCGTATAGAAAAAAAGATGTTTTGTTGTTTCGTAGCTAGTAACCTGAAACATGTAACATGTGCACTGTACCTAATGTATGTAGTCACTGTTGTATATGGGTAGTTGTTAAGTGGTGATGTTTGATAGCAGCAGCGCGGTGGTGGCTTGTAGTAAGAATGAAAATGGAAAGGAGTACAATGTGTGTGTTCAGTGCAGTACGGAAAAGAAATGGAAGGGACTTTGTCATAAATAAATACCCGGGAGAGTGATTCCATTCAACCCCTGAGGAGTTTTCCTCCCTTACAATTTTTGAATGAATTCGAACATATACGCTACGACAGCTGAAACCATGTAATCCTGGATATATGCGTGCACGAGTGACGGTGGTAAGTGAATGAATGGGATTCTCTTTTTGTCCTGTAGTGTCTGATGCTCCCAAATGCAAGCTTCGACATTACGTCCCTATAATTCACGTATGCAGCGGTACAGACGCGAGGAAGGAAGCGAGGAAACGGGAAACTGGTGGTATGGCAGTCCATTTATGTGCATGCCTAGCAGTGGTTGTGTTGTATGATACAAGAATGAATGGGTATCCAGCCCTTGATGCATAACACTACTCGTTTGGTACACAATTACAAAAATATACGTATTATTGCGTGCATAATATATACACCACACATTGCATCATAAAAAAGTTTTTGTTCTCGTAGGAAAAACCAAGTGCATGGAGAAATAAAATGGTGAAAGGTAAAGAAAAATATAAATACTTTTTCTTTTAGTTTCTTGCCATAAAGTTCAAATTTGGTATGGTAAAACAACTTTCTGTAATGGTTGCTTTAGCTGAAAGATACCTTCAGATTTTTATTGTTAGGCTTGGTTTGACTTTATGCGCAAGCTATCATTGAACATGGCATGTTATATATATATATGTTATGGTGCTCCATTCAGCCTTCAGATCTATTGTGCAAGTCGGTATGTAATATAATAACTAACTTCGATTGCAAAATGCAATTACTTGTCGTCTCGAGTCTAGACCGTCTAGACCTAGGAGCATCGGGAAACAAACTTTTTCAGGGATCTCTTTTTTTGTTTTTTACATCATTATCCCTTTATGGGTGAGATAATATAATGAGATGAATATAAGAGATGTAGCTCCATAAAACACAAATTGGAAGCTTGAAAGAAAAAAAACGTTTTTTAACCTCGAAAACGCACGTACCTTTGAGTTTATAATAAATACTCTGTTAGCAAGTCAACGTCCACGTGACTTTCCTCGGGAAATGCGATCTTCTTTATTGTTTTCTTGTTCATTTTTCTTTAAAGTTTTACATTCATAAAAAGTAGTAAATATATTTACACGGTACCAGTTGAAATTTTTTCAAGAGTATTTCTTTTTCTTTTAGTATGCTCCATCCACCGTCCATTTTTTAAAAATGAATTGAAAACACGGGATTGTTAAGTGGAAAAAAAAGTATTTCTTTTACATACATATTTAAGTTGTCCTAACCTAATCCAAAACTTTTCAGAATTTGAAGTTCTACGTTACTAGTAGTACACCAAAATCTTCCTAGAAGGGGAATACAAGTATCAACATTTTAACATTTCTCCGAATTTTCTCACCTTTTCCATGCTAGAAGCAGTGCGAGTACTTTCACAAGGCATTAAAATTAAAATAATTCCAGGAAATAAGTCGAGCAGAAATGATTATTCCAAGAAGGGGGAACATTTTCCGGGAAATACAGTTTATAAAAGAACAGGAACACAAATTGAAATAATAATGCATCATTTTTATAATTTTTATTGTAGGAGAAAAGTTTCCAGAAGACGGAGAAAGTTTCTTGTCAAAGAATCAGATGTTTTTGTTCCTTTTCTATTGGCAAAGGAATGAGTCAGCGTTTAGCACCCTCGGCATCAGTATTCATAGTCGTCGAAAAATAAAAAGTAATTTCACAAAAACTATCCATAATGAGTTAGCTAATATTTAATTATTTATGTCACCGATACTTTAGCTGACGGTGTATCCAACTACTTTACTTACTTCTTTTTACTCCTGACTTACTCGAGAATCCTCGTGACAGTGAGCCGAAAATAATGAATGGATTGAAATTCAAGAAGATGAACGACGATCACCAGTCACCAGAGCGTACTTTTCAGAGAGTGTATTGCATTAAATATTTATATAATATTACAGCGAGAATTCTTCCTCTCTTGTATTTTATCTTGCATTCATTATAATCTCAGCAGCAGCAGCTTATATTTTACAATCTGATCATATTGGCAGATCATGTTTTACCAGCTTTGTGTATTTTAGGTATTTGACTGTGTATTACTGTGAGAGATGTGAATGCGCACAGGACAGAGATTTTATTACGATATTATTTACAGAGACAAAGAGGCGAGCAAGCGAAATAATAACTTTGTTTTCCGTATTGAATACGGAAAGTGCATTTTGATATTTATTGTGGTAGCATGTTCATCATCGCCGCAGTCCGGATTTACATTGTTGAATTCGAGCTGCTGTGGCTTCACTCGTGTAATTTATCACGGAAGGGTTCACACCCAAAGCTGCTGCTGTATCCATAACATGTACTGCTTTTTCGGTGCACTGAGCTCACACATTGTTTTAATTAAATTAAGCGTTTTTTCTTGAAAGCACTTTTCTGTTCCCGGTAAATCCCTAATGCACCCTCCACCGCCTGGATTTATCTTACGCGTTACTCAGTTTCATCATCACTAATAAATCGCGATTCATGAAGACGAGTGCAGAGAAGCATTTTAGCATGCCTTGCTGATGATGTGATGTTGATGTAAAGTCTCAACTACTTCACGACGACGTACAACATCTATCCATCTCGACAAAGTTTGTATGATTTAGTTCGGGATCTATACAGCATGTCTTAATGCTGGTGAGGGTGGGAGGTAGTAATTAAATGTGAAAGACGAATGATGGGACGGAATGTACATTTTTCCCTATCGCGTAAGTTTTCTTTTCTGCTTTTTAAGTGCGTGAGATTGAAAGCCTGAAGCTGTTACAGGGAATGAGAAATGAGTTCGTATAATCCAAACAAGTTAGGTTACAATGATTGCACTTTAAAAACAAAACAAAAATTTACTCAATCCTGCACCCATGCAGTATTCATCCAACGCAACCGTGCGTACTGCGTACATTAAAGCAGCTGGAGGGCTAATCAGCCTGTATTTTGAATTTAAAAAGGAGAAGCGATGCTGTTATCTTCCTAACCGAGCCCAACGGACATTGTTAGCCCGCGTCTTGAAGGAGTAAATGCATGCAATGCAATGAAAACCGCTTTTATTAAAGTGCACCCAGAAGAATGCTGGTACATGGTACACAGAGTACACACCCATCTGAATCTCTGCCAGTTTATACAGTTTTGAAGACGAGTGTATATACGAAACGGTAAACTTGTACTAGAGTTATGCATTAAAAGGCTTTCATCCAAATATGAGGCACTTTTCTACCGAACAATCCCATCAACATTTTAGCAGTTTACATGTTTAATGCGTGGCAATCATCATGAATAATATTATTTTACTTACACAAGCCATAGTAAACTTCAATCTGACAAAAACAACTGACGACCACCACCAACTCCAACTTAGGACTCAATTCTTTGCCCTTTTCTCAAAGAGTATTCATACAAAAAAATACAATTTACTTTCCCCCTATTTTTTGCATCGTCTTACTAAAATTGTATACGTTTGTTCATCTGTTTTTCCCATTTCGTGATATGTTATGCAATTTTGTTGCGCATTTTGCTGCTTTCACCCTTTTTAAATCTTGGGTCCTCCCCATCCCCGAGAAAAACAAACCGAACTTCAAACAGACCAATTTAAATTAAAACTGGGGAATATTACAGCACCCCATTCTCCGACCAAAGGAACTGAAGCTATTGCAAATCCTACCCTACAACCTGTTAACAAACGCATGGAAGGATATTACGTTGTTTCTCCCTCGGCGTAGCTGTGAATACCTATACTTTCTATTAATGGGAGAGGATCCCTAGCAAATGTAATACGGTAGTTTTCTCTTTTCTCTGACAGTAGCTCTAAAAAGAAAAGGAAGTCCGGATGTTCTTTGAAAGAAACGATGAATTCTTTCCTGTTTGCTGAGCTGCTTGTCGTAAATTTGTACCACTTGACTGTTCCCTGTGTTTTAGGACTGGGGTATGGAAAACGGGAAGTAAGATCCATGGCACGCACATTTTTGATTTGTTATGCACCCCTTTGCGACTCCCCGTTATTCGGATATTCTACTTTTCTCTCTTTTCTTCTACTTTTTTTCTTTCTCGGCGTTATTTTATATATTCTAAAAGCATTCTCTACCCTGACATTTTCAAGGCAGATGGAGGTACTGTTTTCCGTTAAAAAACCACTCCGTGACTTCATACCGTCTAACCAAGCAAGCAATGACAAGAAAATACAAATTACTACTTGTGTGTTTGTTTATTGGAGTTGGCACAGGAAATAGCTACGTTGAAGTTTAAACCAGCTTTCCCTCTTCACCCCTTTCCTCAGCATCCAGCTTTACTGTGTACAAACATAAAATATCTCCAACTTTTCAAGTCTGTGTAAAGAAAAATGCATCATGCATGCGGGTACGCAGTGGTCAGTTTGTTTAAAAAAATTCAATATCTGCTTGACAATAGCTGTCTTGAAAAGGTTATTTTTTATATTCGGCTCTCTAAAGATCTAAAGGAAGATTTCTTTCGTTTGTAAGCTTTATAGTTCTTCAAACAAAGTTTTTTTTGTGCTTGCTAGCGTCTATCGGAGACTAGCCAAAAAAGGAGAAAACTGGAATTTGTGCAGTGTTATTATTGCTTTTTAGACTGAAGGTCCATCCGGCAAGGAAGAAAACGTAATTTTGCAAAGAGAGAAACATTTCATGCATTTTAATATAGGTATGACATTTCAATATGCTAAACCAGTCGCTTTTAAAAGGGTTTCAACTTGAACAAACTCACAGGCCAGACGTCAAACGAAAGACCAGTCGTGGAATCGTTGGATATACACAAAGAAATACGGTAGAATTTCCAACGATGTCTGTGATGATACATGCGGCACATTTATGGAGAAAGAAAGGTTCTTATTATTTTGTCAGTTAGTAACAATAGTTTGCAATAAAGATACTCAGATATCTTCAATCGAATACTACTTACATGCACACAAAGCACACATTGGACATTGCCTTACATATTAACTGCTATTGCATTTTGCAAGTAACTATTTATCTTACGTCGAGATTTACTGCAATAAGTTCTCGATTTAAATATGCGCGAGTTATTTCATGTATAGAAACTGGCCCGACCACGAGTCATTAAATTTGTTTGAGTATATGCTTACCTGAACTGAAACATGCATTCTATCATATCAAAAATTAAATATAGAATTGAAATGACATTTTATTTTCCTATCATAATCAATAATCACCAATGTAAAATGATTGCTTTGTTATATTTTCAATTCGGCCTGACCTCTATGGTCTACAAGTTAAAAGCTAAAGTAAAATGTTTCTAATAGAATTTTACCAAGCGCGTTAGCACTTACCCCGTTGCATTGGTCTACGGCTAAACCCTACGTACGTTACGGTATATTATCGTAAATGTACTTAAATATGAATACGTATCTAAAAACATAAAATTTCCAGCAAAGCTAACAATTTAAAAATTCTGTTGGCCCGTAGGATGACGAGTTGACGAGTTCCTGCGTGATGATGATACACACTATATGTCCTTCTCCCGTTGTGCTCAATTGATCCCATATACGAAGGAGGGGGAAAGCACACATCATCCCCTTGTACGTATGTATTTCAACGAATTTTCAGGAAAGTAACGTACAATAAGTTGAACTTTCATGTAGGTAGCAAGTGGATAAATTCAGAATACAGCTAGGAAATCCGTCGGGCTTTACATTCACAAGAGACGGAAATACTAAACTGAGGTACGAACGGCTCACCAGCATTCGTTCAAAATAATAATGAATTTGTTAAGTAAGCAAAGCGGGTGTCTAAAAAGAGTGGGGAAGAGGAGGGATTGTGAAATAGAGGGTGCACTGCTGAATGCGAGAAAGAATGTGGTATTAACAAGGTCCCTCGTTTAGAAATAAAATACGGGGTATTGTACAACGCACAGTTCGGTTCGGATGAAGTCATCACCGATCCCGTTGCCGAGCACATTTACCAAAGCAGATCAGGATTTTCTTTGCTGCACGGATCAATTGCAGAAATATAACGAAGGAACCAGACGATTTCTCCATTTTCATCGTAATGAAAGTTCAAAGTTGAGGCACGTACCTTTTTGTAACATTTCACTATTTTATTCATTGCAAGTTCATACATTCAACCGCGAGGGTTAAAAAAGTAGCAAAAAAGTTTGTGTGAGTAAAGAAAAGACGCACATTTCCCTCGTTTTATTTCTCACCCCTCGATCCTGACTGGAATACTTTATTTATATTTAAAGGTTTTCCTGTGAACAGCCAACCACCCTCCTCATGGTCTCAGCTTTGTAAATAAAAACAGTAAAGGCACAACAACGCAAACAACATCTTTTTCTTCCCACCACCTACGTCGTTGCCTCTTTTAAAAGATTTAAGCAAGACGTTACTTCATTTACCGTCACACAGCAGAGATAGGGGAGAGTGAATCATGTCTGGGAATCAGAATAGGAGAACGAAAGAGATTACTTCAAACTATACAGTCCGGAGTACAGAGAGAATCCAATATGAGGGTTATTTATGATTATCAATACCAATGACGCAGACTTGTTTTCTCCTTGGTTGGGTTTATGTCAAACAAACACATACCATACTTACGTACATAATACGAAGTAAATTTGGCGTTGATGATAATGAGATGTTACAGATTAGCATTGAGCCCTTTTCTCGGTTGCTCGTGTAAATAAGGGTGACAACGTGAATATCTACGATATCATATGTAAGTCACATTAAATGCTAGTTAGTGCTATTTACCATCGTTGTTATTTTGTGCACGCTTTTCAATTAGTGGAATCATCGTTTTAGTGTCAGTTGCAGTCATACGGAGATAATAACTGGAAAAAGTAAAAATCTAAAAAAAACTGTTGCGTCCATTTCGTAAAAGATACGGGAAAGGGACGAATTATTGGGGGTGAAACAAAAATGTTCAAGAACTTTGCCAAAAGCGTAGCACACACAGACACAGCATGCAATCTAAAGTTACTGATTATTAAAATACGAATTCATGAAAACTACATTACACAATTAAAAATTTAATGAACCAAAACTGTCTTTGGTGATTGATTGATTTCTCTGTTGTCTACAATCTTGTTCTCTGTTTCTTTGATTGTTTGGTTTTGGTACTACAAGCTCCACATTCATTCATTTGATATGGTAGATCTCAATTCCATCCTTTCGGTCGACCGCGGTCGTCACCTCGTCACTCTTGTCACACAAACGCAATCGCGACGCCACCAAATTTCTTCAGACTGGGTGAGTGGTGTACTCTATCTAATAAGAGTGGCATCACCATCTGACTAACAACGGAACCGGGTAACTTCTGGCCACTGGTCCAAAATATAGATGAAAGATGGCGCGCATTGACTTGGAGTGTATTGTTATTTAAATAGCTGTTGGACAAATGTAAAAGCAAAATGCATATTCGTGACCGTGGCTTCTCTACATGAAAGTATGAAAGATTGAGTGTTGATTTTGGTTTGATTTGAAATCAATGATTATCTATTTCCCTGATTTCCCTAAACACGTATAACGAAACCAGTAGGTTTTTGACCTGGTTGGATCATACAATGTAATCACAACTGAAATTGCATCATTGCTGCAGCTGATAATGAATACATACACATTAAAAATCGTGGAACTGTATACACCGAAAACATGTCATGCTAGAATAAGTAAGAATTATTACATGAATTTGACTGACAGACAGATGTGCAGATACCATTTTCGTTATAATTTAATTTTGTGTAATTTTGCTAAAATTGTTTATTACTTTTCAACAGCTCAAAAATTTATTGTTTAATAGTGACACCTAAATAATCTATTTGTATAGCTGAAAGTAACACACATGTAATGTGTGTATATAAGTCGGAATTAACAATAGGTATGTAAAACTGAAAGTAAATTGCTTTGTAACTTTTCATTATTAATCTGGCTGGTATCAACTCTACTTTAGCTAATGAGTCGAGTCAATGAATAGGTATTGAATTGACGTGATGACATGACATGCCTAACACAGCCGCAGTAAAATTAAAATTACATTTTTATTTTTGTTTCTGCATGAGTTGTTAGTGGAACCGTTATATTCTTAGGGAACTTCTAATTCGTGCGAGTTCCAGTTAGATTTGAGTAGAGTTTATCGGTCTTCCACTACGACACTATCAGTATTCACCTTATGGTCGTCTCCGACGTTGCCTATACATCTCTGTTGCTTCCATCCTGGTCCACAATGTACTCCACAAATACTGGTAAGTAATGAAAATCGTATTTTTTGTAAATATTTTGCACGTGTGACGTGAATGAAAACAACCAAGTTTATTTCAAGTTGTGGGTTATCAAATGCAGTATTTTTATTTATTAGGATTCATTTTAGCTGTAGTGGGAGCTTCCGTCGTTCCCCATGGTCAAGCGTCGAACATAATTAAAAACAGAAGTATTTCCTCCAGTGATTCTTTTCCAACAACAGAGACAATCGGTCGCACGTTCGTTATCAGCTTGATTATTGTCATCGTGGCGCTAATTGTGCTTGTTGCTATTCGGTGTATAATGGAATGTCAAAAGCAGAAGGAATATTTACGTCGGAATCCTAAAATTCGAA
Source organism: Callyntrura sp. NNG-2020 (assembly GCA_027744055.1). NCBI lineage: Eukaryota > Metazoa > Arthropoda > Collembola > Entomobryomorpha > Paronellidae > Callyntrura > Callyntrura sp. NNG-2020. The sequence continues at coordinate 15,260 of JAHZNE010007079.1, read as the reverse complement.
TAGATAAAGTCAATAATGTCAATGTCAACGAAAAGAAGTTTAAAACAGAGTTGGAAGCGGCAGTCAGAGCAAGGCGGCAAAAAATAGAACACGTTAACGACAACGTTCCCGATGACAATCAGAGAAAAATGCCTCAAAATAAATTGAATGCTGGTGATCCGGACGGAATTTTCGAAGCAAGTGATGATGCAATTTTAGTATAGTGAAATTATCTGTTGATGAAGAATCAGGATGTATCTGCGGTTGCAGATGCTGGATAAGTACACATCATTTTGCAACACTAGTCAATCAAGGAATCCTGGCATTAATTTTTGCTTTGAATTTTTTAAGTAACGAAATTACCAGTTATTTCTTCATTAGAACGTCGTAGCTTTCGTTTTCTTTTTTGTACTATTTATATCGTAATCGTTTGTTTTCAATCTAAAAAGAATGTGGCAAGTGAATACTTTACTTTTCCATTGAAAGAAAAATAATAAAAATAAAGTTACGATTGTCAGGTTTGATTTTTAGGATTTTTTAAAATGCCTAGTTAGGTACAGCATCGTATTGAACTTTCTTAAGCTGTGTCGTCGTAAAATATATTTTTTATTAATATGCCATGTACCTATAGGTTAATTAGTTATTAATTGTGGTGATGAAATGATATTTCGATCACTTAAGATGGTTTAACCATACATAATTAAATATTTCATCGCCATTCACCTGCTAAAATAAAATAATGCAGACATCAATCCCTCTTTCAGCAACTGTTTAGATATAGGAACTTACGTGCAACTTGGAAAGCACATGAATTTGTTGACAATTATTGAATACTTTTTAACGAAATCTTGTTTTCATGAACGAATTTTGATGTTGTATTATGAAAGTTATATATATCAGAAATTGAACATATCGGTGTTACTAGCCAGGTAATAGCTACGGAAAGAGAAAGCATTCCATAGAATGTTGGGACATACCTTGTTTTAGCATGAAGTATATATATTTTTTAATGTTTCCCTAAATATGATATATTTTATCTAATCACGACAACCTACACGTGTCCATAAAGTACAGATGGTAAGTACTCTACCATCGTTTTAAAAACTGATTATACTAATCATACGGGTATGACTATAAGAAATATGCTAGGAGCAGGAATCTTAAATGTTGTATACACTTGATATTTACTACAAAACATATCTACGCTTCGTGTGTTCGCGTTTGCATTTACGGCGCAGAATAATAATTTGAAAAAATTGTCGTGAAACCTGGAACACATGTTCACCTGTTATTGTTATTACCGCACATTTTCTCTACCACTACTCCTCGCCTTGCCTTCCCGTATCCCGTACCATTATATCCGGTCGCCTTTTCGTCATGATGGCAAGTCATAACATAAATGGACACCCTGTTGTTGTACGTGGACTTTTGGGACAGTTGAGCTTCCGGACGGATGATTGTAGATGTAAAAGTAAAAGTCACAGCACATGAATTTGGCATATAACATAGCATGTCCGGATTTTACCCAAGCCGTTACGCTAATACTTTCCATCATCAACCCTGAATCAAAATTAGCAACTTGCTTATTACATTAAACTCCCAGGACCATGCACCCTATCCTTGGACTTTCCTTCACCTTCCGTTTCACAGTTTTATGTTCGCATACCTTCCTACCGTCACCACACATTTAACTTTAACTTACTCTTCCTTTAAATCCTTCTGGACAAATTTAACAATACGCTATACACTCGAGTGTTGCATTTTCCAAAGGCATGTGAGCTTTATTAGCTTACAAACCAACATTTATTTTTAACGCACATGTGCGTTCCATACGTCTGCGTCTGTGTAGGTACTGCATAGGCACTAGTTGTCCAAAACTAGTATAAAATCAAAAGGCAACTTTCCCTTTGGATAATATTCTATTCCTTATGCTACTGTTTAGATTTTTAATGTGGAACATTACACTAGGAGTGCTGAGAATTGCATGTACCACTCCTTTTGTACTACTGCTCATTCTGCTTGTGCACGTATCAAGAGCTTAATACAAAATGTACAAAGCATTTTCTTTTTGGCTGCAGAGCTCATTACTTATGCAAATAGAAGAATTTTACCGTCTTCTTCGAGCCTCTCGTTCTCTGCAGATTTCTTCACTGCCTTCATTTCACCGCGACTCTCGAGCAAATACCCTTGTAAAAGTATGTATATTATTTTGTAGACGTAATATGTGTACTTTGTTGTAGAAATGTAGGTACCATGTCTGTTGTGCTGTATTACATACCGAGTTGGAAAGTAAAAGCGGGCCTACACACAAAGACAATGACACGCACACACGAAACCTCTCCACAAGTCTCTTTGTTTCTGCTTTCTGGTAATGTTGGAGCGAAAGAGAGTGCAATATTGGTAGCAATACATCCCGAATTGAATACAGCTCCTTCCTTGGCACTAGTTGGTAGGAGAAAGTTTTCCACAATTATTGTCGTTCTGTTTGGAGGAACGACAGTTACACCACACTACTTCAACGATTCTATATGGTTAGAAGTGGGAATGGCGAAAAACGCGTGTATTTAATAATAATATAATAATATTGTAGCAATAATTCCGGGAGAAGCATGCTAAAACAGCAGAATAATGACTGGAATGTATATGTGCAATATTATTTCATCTAGAGTGTTTTAATATTTTCGTGTGTAATAAGTACACCTAATTTTCCTTTTTTCACATTCTATGTACTTATATTTACACCATCAAAGGAACTCTCCTTGGTACGGTGGAGCTGATGGTGCTTACTTTTGTACGTTTCTTCTTTTGGATGAGACAAGAAAGTGCTTCAATAACGGTTGGGTTATTTTGGTTGCATGTATATATTATGGACTTGTATACGACAACACATTGCCAACCTTCGTCTCGTCAGTACTTTGCGCCACAACAGAAAAAGGGCAAACATGAAAAAGATCCGGATTTTGTTATTTCTTCCGCCGAAAGAGAATTATATTATTATCATGTTAGGAGTACTTTTCACATGTCATGCATAATATAAAACAAGTAGCATTCATGCGGCATAGAAAGTTTTTAATAGTGCAGTGGGCTAGTAACAGAAGAGTAGTAGTGTGTGTAGTTTATATTACACAAGCTTTTTAATTGCATCGTTTATTTAGCAAAGCTCTTCCTTCCTTATTTTGTTGGATGAATTCAAAAGAAGTCAACGAACACACATGCACCACACGAAATGTTATTATTCTCCACGGCTGGTACTAGTACTACTCTCTCTCTCTCTCTCTCTCTCCGGCCTGATAGTGACGCCTTAGTTTTCTTCATGTGAAGTTTGCCAAGTATTACTCGTCATTATGATCATCATGCGATGCGTATTAAAAGAGAGAAAGTGCAATGAGCTTTTACGCTAGTGTGGTTTTTATGAAAACTTGGTTTCTCCATAAAGAGAACACGACATGCTGCAGTAGCGTCAGATAAATGTATACTCTATTCTCTTCATACGCAATAACGCAATTTTACTGTTACTTGCAGTAAAAGCATGCGATTTATGCATAGAATGTTTAAATTGAAGTTTTTTTCTTTGAAAGAGAAAAGAATTCCATATGTGCTTTCATCGTGATATGCTTTCCGATCCATTACAGCTTCGCTGTTCTATAATTACGTTTTAACCGTTTTTGTACGGCTGGCTGGTGTGCTCTTAATAAGTTTACAAGTATACACATTGTAATCCTTGTGTAGCTGCTTAGCATGCACACTAAACAGTCTCGATAATTGACCTGATCATGCAATATATTTTAAACGGAAAAATTATCTTTGGACGATGTTCATTTTTCCTTACAGGGTGGTACGATAATGAGATTAGATTGCAATCTAAAAAGGCTTGTTCTGTTTTGGTTTGGTCGAGTGTTGCAGTTACTGAAACAACGTTTACATCGTGACTTACTCTTTCAACATTCTGTAAAGCAGCAATGATCACGCTGTGCCAATGAAAGATTAGCACTTGTTTTTAATTACAGTCTCTTGTGCGTTAAATGTAGAATATGGAAGCGAACTTCACATGCAAAGAAAATAAAGAAATTTGGATAGTGAACGGTGGTACGTAATGGATTTACTATGTCGCATGTTCATTGGAAAGGAAATTATAAAACTGGAACGGTACGGCATGTTTCGTTTAAAAATTGTAATATTTTACATATTTATTTGTAGCTTTGTATGCATGCCGCTTACACCACCAGTAACCACTAGGGTGGTATCCTCCACTCGAAAGAAAGTGAAAGTTTGATGCGCAACCTTTTTCTGACAGAAAAAAACTTCAAAAAGAATTTAAAAGTTTCGTAGTTTTTATTAGTGCACTCCTTGAAAGTTTACGCCCACTTGCAAAAAACTGCTGGGCGTAAAAAGATTGACAGACACTTCGATTCCTTTCATCAATATCCATGTTTTCGACGTTGACAAATGTACGACTAATTTCCTTTCAGTATCCTTTGACTTTCATGTTTTCACTTCATTAATCTTGAAATTAATTTACCGTCATGGGGGCACTAAAATCATCAAATATTAGGGAAGAATATTTGAAATAGAAAACGAAATCGTGTAGGTTTGCACTGTCCCTGGCTTCTTGTAGTAGCGGACACATAAAGAATTAGAATAAATAATGAATAGCTAATTTTGTAAAATATAATGTATAAATTATGCTGAAATTCGCTTTAAAAATAATTTTATATTGTAAAAGTGATTTGCTAATCCTTACTGAAGTTTTTATCTCACATTTCTTATTGCATTCATGTATTTGATACTACTATGTACTGTAGTACTAGACCCGAAAAGTTTTTCAGATCATCTTCAGCATGTTTGTAGGACTCCCTTGATGTTATACTGTTTATTCATTGCTTCACGTTTATAGGTTCTAAATCGCAAGTATAAATTATGATGAGGGTAAAAGCAAACGAATAACTTTCGTCGCAATCAGACTAATGGTTATTTCATTACTCGTTTTATGTATATATCTGGTTGTTTCATGTAGTTTCACGCGTATATTTCAGTTCTCTGAGTGCAAATACAGTTATAAAACTTCTCCACAGCTGAGCAGAAACATTTTTAAAAATTCACGAATTTGTAAAGCTTGAGATTCTTGGCAACTCTTTAGTTTGTATGAAAACAATCTTGAATAGTGTGAAAAACCCCAAATTTTGATAGCATTTGTATTCCAAACTCGTGTGTGTATATTAATAAGGCAGAACATCCACCCACGCCTTTGCCATTCAAATTACTCCTTTCCTTGTTTCTTTCCTTCCTTACACAAACAACGCTGTAATGTAACCGCTCCTACCCAATAAAATTACCAAATGTAGTTTCTCGTGTATATATACCTTTTATTATATTGATACCACCAACCCACCCATTGTAAAGATAGCTCTGCGTGATTAAGCTATATGGTGTTGTGAGCGCAAGTCTGTGTAAAAGGAATCAGGTAAAAATTTCAGACTACTTTTTAGATAACGAAAAAGGAAAGTGCCGAAAGGAAAAAGAAGAAAGCAATTTGCTGGTAGAACAGAAGCCAATTCCATGCATATTTCAAAAAGGAAATGGACTATTTTGAAATGGGGTTGTATAGTTTTTCTACTCTCTCCTCGCACTCACTTTTATAGGCACGTCGACTGGGAGCCCGGATACGCAACAAACTCTCAAGTACGTACCTACCCTACCAACAACTATTGGATAATGATACCCCAATACATACAATTGAGATTCTAATGCTCTGTTGAAGCAAGTAAAAAAGAATTACAGATTCATGCTGAATGAAGGTTCCAAACCAACCGTACAAGCATAGGTACATTAGTGTATATTTTTCTTCGTACCAAAATGCTTCACACACCACACACATTATTTCCAATCTAAATGTGAGAAAAAGCCAATGATGCCAACAACTGGTGGGATGATGTGAACTAAAAGTTGAAAAAATTCTCCTTTTCCAACCTTAGGTGGATTCCTTCACGGGTGCGCCAAAGTCAACTGCCAACAGAGAGACAGTAAAATAATAATATTGCCGCCTTTCTCTCTGATGTCTACAGAGAAAATATACTATTTGCTTGGAGAGGGAATAAAAATAAGACATATGCCTATCCGTACGTTTCTACATGTATTACAAATAGAATGGAATTTCCGAGGGAAGGGAAAAGAGCTATTATATTACCGTAAGATGCAAGGATTCTTAAAGATGGAGAAATAATGCAAGAAAATGTCTTTGTGAGAGAAAGTATGTAATACTCCGTAGGGAAGATAAAATAGGGATGCGTGTGAATGTGAAGAAAAAGAATAATGTATAATGCATAGTTATTGTTATTATATGCCATTCGATTCCTACTTCGGCAAAGCCTACAGGAATTAAAAAAATAAGTATCATCGTATAGGCTATATATACACTGTGTATACAACCATCTGTATATCCTCAGGACTCTGGATAAAATGCATGAATGAATACATAAAAATGGAGAGTGGGGTGTGTGCACAAAGTACACAGTTACCCATAAGTTGGTTAAGCAGAGGAAAGATCGTATCGTGGCGGTGCCGAAAATAATGTTCATGTGCATTATTATGTGTATTTATGAATGTTTTTCTACCAACCAACCTCACGATAAGGAAGAGAGAAATAGGAAAAACCTGCTAGTAAAAATGTCGCACACTTGTCTTCAAACAGAAAAGGGAGAAGAAATGGAAAATGAATGTTTCCACTCTCCTCTCGTTGTGTTTGCTTTTCGTAAGGAAATAGGAAGGAAGGAAGGAACTGGTCGTTCTTCAGAGAACAATTCCATATTACAAATGTCACCACAGGGCGCAAACTAAATTTGGAAGGAAAATGCATTGTTGACTACAAGAAACATCCGACTGCACTGTATAGAAGGATGCCATTGTACCACAATGCATCTGACGACGAGAGAGAAAAGAAATGTAAGTTTGTGGGGACAATTTTTACAGTGCATTTTGGGTAATGTATATGGCTCGATATACATTATGAAGTCTCATCATATAGCCACACAGTTAGTCTACGTGCTACTCTAGCTACACACAATATGGCAATCGTAACTGTACGGCTTGGTGCAAAGTTAGTAGTATTCTATGTAAATGCGTATTTTTATTTGCGTTTGTTGCATGCTATATTACGGCTGCTGCACTCTCGCACTTGAGAGTCTCGTCTCTCCAGGAGACTGCGAAAGTTTAAGTTCTTATTTCTAGCGAGTGCTATCGAAAAATTTTCTGATGCAGTTTCGACGAAAGTTGACTACAGAAAGTAGCAAGAAAAAGTCTTTATACTGCCATAGTTGAACACTTATCGCGTGCTTAATAATATGGATGTTCAAGAGGGAAAGCCCATATCTACGCATACTATGTTGACTTTTTTCTTATTCGGTGGTGCACACATCTTGGAGTATATTAACCTTATAGCGATGCAACAGTTCGTGCACGTGTAATGCATGCAGGTGCTACGTTTTTTCTATATTTCATGAAAAGAGAAAAATGGAGAACGAACCTGTTTCGGTGGATTTCTAGTTTTATACAGAGGCAGTTGCCTAATGTTCCATATTCTAAAAAAATCCAATTTTGAGATGAAGACCACTTCTTTTTCCGGAAATACAGGTACTCATAAACATGTAAGGAATGCATGGCACACTCAGCCGTGAAATTTTATAATACGATCTATAACAACTCTGTAAGTACCGGGTTGCTTGGAATAAAAGGAAATGTACACTGTATTTATACGAAAGCGTACGTAGCGTCTATAAATAACCATACTTTAAAAATATTCTTTAGAGAAGAGCAAATGTCATCTTAAACATGACGTGATGCAAGGTTTAGCAAGAGTTATGTTTTATTGCCACATCGAACCGATACGGTGGTTAATTGCGTGCTAGTGTTTTATTCCTTATTTCACAGTCGTTGAAATGCACGAGAGATATATAACACATGCTGCCACTAGTTCTCCATTTTACATGAACCGTGAAAACTTGGAGTTGCGTGATTAGGTATATGGTAGTTGCAGGAAGAGCAGATGTCAAATACTTACCGATTAATATGCCAAAGACTAAAGACCAAACGGAAATCAAGTAACATTTAATGCCCATAAACGACATTCACCTAAGAAGTCATTTTGAAAGTAGTTACCAAACATACTATTGCCCTGCAACCTGCAATCCATTCAAAGGAAAAGTTCACGAGCTTACCAGCCTATCCAGTTGCATGGCATAACAGTTTCTAAAATCAATTTTAACGTACTATAGAGCATGCAACTCCCTGCTGCCGTATTTATAAGAGTGCACTAATCAACATTTTATATTACTAACCATCACACTAAAAGTAACTCTCGTAATCACAAGTCTTTAAATCTGCCATCATTTTCGTACATGCTTGGAATCTTGGAAAGAAGTGCCATCAGGAAAGACCCTCATCTCATATTATAAGCATTGGTTGTCGTATTCGCCCTTCATTGTAATAACAACAGAAGAGAAACTGAACCTCACCGAATTTTGTTTGGGAAACAATCCATGTAGGTCATTTGAAGCTGTTTGGTTGACTGAACACACTTAAAGTTTAATTTTGGAAGAGAATGCCAAATAATGCGCTATTCATGTTGAGAAGAGTGAGCTACGATTGAACTACATGAGCTACGGTAGTCAACAAAGATATATGAAATATTTATACACTCTCAATATTGGGCAGCAGTGGTGAGAAACAAAAACATCTATAAATTTGTAACTAAAGTCTGCTTTTTGTACGTCCAGCCGGCGTAAATGGCTCCAACCACTACACCCCAAAATTTCATTGGGGATATTTTTGTTGAATAACCAAAGGTTTTGCACTCTGGAAAGGAGATTGATTCTAGTAAAAGTCGCCAATTGTTTTTTGACTAATCGAACTTTACTTCGCACACTAATGCTACCCGGCTGCTTGTGTAACACAACCTATTCTTTTCTCGTAACGTACCATATCAAACTAATAATGGCTGAATAATAGCTGAACAAAAGAGAAACAATACAATGAAAAAATTTGGTGCTGAAAGACTCTGTCTTATCATTTCTCTTAGGATGAAGGCCATTGCATCGATAGTGGTAGCAGTCAGCAGTAACAACATAGATTAGATTACATCCACATAAGAAAATCAGGGCTCCCTGATTTCAGTTTTTGTTTGAGTTGGTGGCAGACAAACCATTCCACGTTAGTGTACGTTTTGTAAATTTCATGAATAAAATATTTGGCTCATGTGCTCTATTATTTATACATTCATGACTTTGAATGCCTCCATCTGTTTTTAACCTGATGGTGTTGTCTATACGCCTAAATAGAAAGCAGTGCAAGTATCATCAGAATATATTCTCCTTCTAAGACTCCAAAAATATGTGCCTACATATACACACATATAGGTAATATACAACACTTCGAGATGAAACAGCACAAAAAGAAAGTACGTAGAGTGCCTATTTCACCACAGTAGCAGGAATATTATTATGCAACGTCATTCCACATTTTATAGAGTACTCATGCTCTCAATATTTCCAAGTAGTGTACGCGATATCATAAGAAACGTTTTTATTTGATCTTCAACCAACAACAAGACAACAAGCCAGGCAATCTGTACAGCAGTTCCACATTATATGAATGCATGCATATTTAGATATTATTTGTATGCATCAAATATACAGAGATAGTATAAGGCCATTTATGCAATCTCATTGTCGTCATCGTGGTGTTTATTAGATGTACAGAACGGATAGGTACCATCTGCATTCAGCGGAGAAATCTTGGTTTGGCACAACAACCCTCTTCTCAATCTCTCTACTTTTACTTCCCCCTTCTCCAAGCTTTTTGAAGAGTCGAGATGAAGATTTTTTCTGGTATACCCACACCATCATCAATTCAGCAGATTTCTTGTACATCACCCGTTCTTTCGGAATGGTAATGGTAGGAAGCATATTACATATAACTGTGGCACGTCTACTTTCAACGTTATTTCGGGTGGCAATGATGACTTGTTTGAATAAGGCTCATTTATGTGTACATACCTATAAGATTTAGAGGAAAGACAACCACGCATCTAATAATACGAGCTGAAGTGTGACTGCTCTCCTTTACAATAAGGAAACAAACATAAAAAGTAAAATAAAAATGAAAAGAATGTTTCGTAATTTTCCTCAGAAATCTCCTTTCGTTTGACGGAAGATGTTTATATATCCTCCTACCAGTCCTACCTAACTAATAATAATAATAATAATATCATGTCGGTTGAAGACGTAGAACAGATTTTAAAAAGTCATGAAAATATGTAAGAAAGATACGTATAATGCGAAGAGGAAAATATATGATGATATCAGGGAGAAAGTAACCCAGCTAAATACGTGTGCTGGAATGTATTTCAACATGCTGCGACTACATTACCAACGCCATTACACAGACGACTATGAATTGTATTTTCCGCCCACTTTAAGCCACTCTGTTAAGTGCTTACTTGTTTCATGTTTAGATATGTATGCTTTTCAAATTTGTGCTCGTACGGTGTAACTATTATGGAAGTGTACTGCGGCTTGCCCTTAATGACAAAAAATTTTTAAACTGGCAGTTAGAATCTAGGTAATATTCACATTGGTACGTAATACGTTGGTAGTTGGTTCATAGCCAACTAACAAGAAAAGTAGTATGCATTCGTATGAAATGGATAGACAGAAAGAAAGATAGAGATAAAGACCAAGATTTTAAAATTGGCGTAAAGAAACGATCTAATTGGGTAGCGCTGCAGAAATGCCTGTTAGTTTTTAAAGTATATATGGCATATGGCAATGGCATATCAGCGTGTCGGTTTTCAACTAAATGTGAAAAAGAAACACTGAAGAAGATACGATATAATATGGCGATGCAAAGGAATATTTTTTTTAATTTGCGCAAATTTTTTTTTTAGCAAACTTTAGTTTTACTAACCGTTTTCTACACCGTAGTTGTACGGTATGGAAAAACTTGAGTGTGAAATCAATGAAAAAATACAAAATAGAATGGAAGGCCGGACAAACAAAGTTGAGTTAGGTAGTTACTTTGTAACAATATGACTTGAACATTTAAATGTTAATTGCGTTGCGTCTCAGTCCAACTGTATTCATAAAATATCTTAAGACTGAATGACAAGCAAGTCAGCAAGTGTTTTCATAAAAATGTTGAAAACAAACGGAGATTTTTTCTTAAAAAGACCACAAACAAAGCTAAGGAGCAACGCATGCATAGAGGACTTTGGAAAGATGAAAGTTTTCATAAACTAACAAAAAAATAGTGACATGAGTTTATGGTCACATTGGCACATACTATAGTAGTATTTACTTTGTTCGTCCTTTAATCATTCCCTTGTAGCCCTGATTCGTTCCTCATTTCAACAGAGTTTTCGCTGTACTTTCTAAGATAGTCATTCGCCAGCTGTGTTCAACGCTAAAAGAAGTTTTCATTACTTTCCCCAAACTGTTATTATATGCGCGTCCCTACTCAACGCCAACAGACTCAATTGTAGTCGAGTCCAAACATACGGTATAAACGGATATAATGTAGGTGATGCATTACATTACACGAGACTTTTTCTCGGCCCTCTTTTGTTTTAAAAATATTTACAGACAAAAGTAGTATCACATACGTACAAACGTAGGAATGTATGCTTTCTGCTGGCATTTCAAAAAGGAAGTTTCGGGTGACGACCAAGAGAGCTTGAACAACTCTGAAGGAAAATTCTTAAAAGCACTTGACTTAACTTGCGGCTATAAAAGTGTTTATATGCAAAAAAGTGAAGACAAAAAGGACCTAACGAAAGAGCGATACAAAAACAAGCGATTTCACAATATTACATTTGTATGAGTTTTTTCCATGCATATACGACAGAGTGTGAGGTTATTCCGCAGAAAATTTACAAGGAACGACGACTATTATTATACGTTTTGAGTGCACACAGACATATACCCATTCTCTCTTTCTCCAAAATTCTTAGTTGCTTACTTCCTTCTTGCTTCACTCGACAAACTGTTAAAACCCAAGAAGAAAGAGTCAAGTGCTTTTTTCTCGCTCTGTCTTGTCCACAGCTACCATATTTTAAAGCTGGCAATACCATTTCCATACATGGACCGTTAGCAAAATAGGCTTTGCTGTTCAAAATGTAGCCCGCCATGTCTAACAAACTATAAACGTATATAAATGAATTGCATACGAATGGACTGATAAAAAAGCGGGGATGGCAATTCTCTTTGAATGTGTGTTTTTATCCTTGCCCTTTTGCCAGTTTACAGACAGAAAACCGTCAGGGTCATTACGATTTTCACGGGAAAAGATTTTGCTCTTGTTCATCGGATAAATATACTCACATAAAATTTCTAGTCGTACCCACATACCTTGTACATACCTCTTCCATTTTTTTTACTTTCACCATAATATATGAGCTCATGTGCTGCCTATCTAAATAATTGCGGATAGTAGGCTTTCAAAAATATAAACAACGCAGATGAAAGTAAACAACCAGAAAGATGTTGTTTTAGCGTTTTACGACTTGACTGGCCACTATTTTCACTGTCCACATACTCAAAGTCACACTGGCTGGTGCTGATGACGATGATGATGGTGCTCTCCTTAGAAAAGGAGAAAAAACGTGTAGAAGGGCAAAGTTATTGTAATTTTAAGCAAAAGTAGCAGAGTTGGTTAAAGCAACTCTGAGTAAACTAGCAGAGAGGGGGCTTTCAAAACCAAAATGAAAGGTCCCCACGAAAAAACCACAATGTACTGCTGCTGTTAGGGAGAAAATAATGCGTGTAGAGCAACCATGCTCTTTAAACTTAGGACCTTGTGTGTTTGCTGTAAAAAATTAAACGTTCTGTTCTGAGAAGGAGAGTCTTCTTGGAGAGTTTCATGAAAACTTTAAACACTGCCACAGATATGGCTACACATAGTTCAGTGTAAGATTTACAACGACACCGGGTTATTTCGGGTGGTGTCTCCTTTAAAATGGGAGATGTTTTACACAAATGGGCTAAATATATGTAAGTAATGCAATATCATCAACGCCGTTTCCCGTTCGAGTTTTGTCTACCACCATCACAACAAAAAATGCATAATAATAACAGCAAACCGGAGAAGAAACGGCAGTAAAAGGATTAAGGGTTTAGTAGGTGACGCACACACAGTATAAATAAGGAGACCACCACCGGCTTTACTTGATCATGAGGATAAGGACGATGATAAGTATAACAAGACTTTTAGTGAATACAGATTGTGTTGTGTTTTCGGTGGGGCTTTACTCTTTTCTTTTTGCTTTGATCTGGTAATAAAAAAGAAAGCAAAGAGGGAAAGAGCGAACGGAAGAGACAACGGGATGAAGGAGCAAATCAGTGGTTGAAAAGCATGGATAGGTACCTCATGACTCAATACACCCAAGCTTTCATATAGTAAAGAGCCGGAGAGTAATATGTAAGTACTTTTGTAATAGAATCCATTTTGCACAACATTTTCATTGCAAACTTGGTACACGTTTTAGCCAATGACGACAACGATGATGATGTGATGGTCCCATGTCTTTAGATTTTTTATGGTACGTTTTCTGTGCCGTTGTCTATGTGCCTTTTGTCTCCTCGTTCTCCTGCCTATTTTTGGCATTTTACTTGTGTGTTAAGCAATGGCAAAATGCGGATACAAGCAGGGGAAAATGGGGCTATTTTCTGGCGTTGTTTGGTGATGCGATCTCTGGCTTCGTCTTACGTAATAAAGGAGTCTTTTCTGGCGGCTTCGCTTGTTTGTTAGGCCACTATACTGACTTTTCCTGCTGCTGCATTCTCCATTCTCTTTCTGAAAAGGAGAGCAAAAGATGAGAGGCTGTTGTGCTGGCTGATGCTGCTGGTTTGTTGGGATAAAAAAGACGGGGATGTGGTATGTCTAAAGTAAATGTAATATGCAAATTAGGTAATATCTATACCAAACAAGTAATGCATTTTCCCCGTCGCCGTCCTCGTCATCGTAGAAGATAGTTTAAAGGATTTTAAAGGTTGTGTACGTACGAGAACTACGGACCATGTTTTTTCCGCACACCAAAAGAGATCAAAACAGAGACACCACACCTACCACTACTTTCTGTAGAAAAGATCGTTATAATAACTAGTCATGCGGCTTGTTTACGTTTTAAGAGCAAGGAAGGTACATGACTACAACGAGCGACGACGATGAGAGAAGACCCTATTCCAGCTTGTGTTCTTGATAAGTACTTTCTACACTGGTGTGTGCAACGGAGTTTCCTTATTTGTTTCTCTGTTTGCCTTTTTTGACGTGGTAGTTTTAAGAATAGGATCTCAAAGAAAATTTAAGTGCTCCTTTTGTCAGATGCTCAGATTTCCATGAATTTGACATTAGAAGGAAGAAAAGGAAATGGTTTTTAAAGGGAACGGAGGAAACCTTGTTGTGTGTTGGAAATAATGGAAACATTTATACATATACCCAGAAATATCATCGGTACTACTAGGATGCTTTTAAATGGTTCTGGACATGAATTCCTAATATTGAAAATCCAAGGGCATGTCTTTCATAAAAATACATGTAGTGACTTGGGATATTATGCTCTCGTGTATAAAAGGAAAAACTGGAAGATTTCAGCCTATTTATACAACATTGTAAATATATTTTTGCAAAAAAGTTTGAGTTGTTTGGAGATTAGTGGCATTTGTCATTATTTTTTGGCAGTTTCTTCCAACCTTTTAGGGGAGCATGAAATGGAATGAAAGTAAAAATTTACTTACCGTAAAAGTATTCAAGGACCTTTTATTCCAGACTCCAGACTGTGCATGGAGATGCGGTAAATTACCTGTAATTTGTTATGTTCACGTGGTACGTGTTGTAATTGTTATTACAAGTAGTCGCATGCTCATACGGGGTTGCCTTTTAACGGGAAATTGTTTGTGATTATATTCCGTTAAGGGGTAAAAAGTCAAGGGCAAATGAAATGGCAAATGGCTACTTTCGGTATACTAAACTAATTACGAAATATCATCCAAATCAATTGTTTGGATCTACAAAAGCATCCATTACTGCATGTGTACTCAAACATAAATAAAAACTATAAAAATCATTTTAGAAATTCTACTCGCACACTCAGCGTCAGTGTAGTCAAGCAAGCAATATATCGCTGCAATGCCGCATATCTGTGTGTTAACCAGTGAAGAAAGACATAGAATGTTTCATGGTTGGCTGTTGTGAGAGGTATATTCAAATTGGTTGCACGTTTTCCAGAATGTTCGTTT
>JAHZNE010007078.1:0-14677 GCA_027744055.1 Callyntrura sp. NNG-2020 | reverse complement strand
CCAAGCAACATGCCATGAATTTTCATGTAAATGCTACATGGAGTCAGGTCTACATCGATCTCATAAAGTACTCCCTTCCGGGCACTTAATAATCAATATAAAATTTAGAAACAGTTCCTTTGGGCAAAATTAGTGTCACATTTGATTAAATACAGGATTAAGCTTTCTTTATACGCCAAATTTAAATTATGTGTCTGTCCGTACCGTGCCAGGTTAGTACATCTCGTAGCAAATTTAGAATATTGTGATTCACCAATTGCTAACCACGCACCTAAGAGTGTTCAAGAATGGATCACGATGTTCTCACTTATAAGGGTTCCCCCGTGGTTTAACTCTGAATTTTTTAACATTAACAACTGAAAATTTGCACACATATAACTCCTGTGGAGCTCTAACATTATGCCAGAGGTTTGTTACCTCCTGAGAGCGCAGGTGGCGATATAAAAATAGCATGACTCTTTTGAAGGGAAATGAATTTTATAATTTGACTTTTGTGAAGCGATGCCCAAACACAATTCTGAGTAGGGTTAAAAAATTGCGCCTCATGTCAACCTCCAGACGTCCCCTAGGGCCTAGGGCCAACTTGACAGTTTTTTTACTATTATCGCACTTTTACAGGAGGTATACAATTTTTTTATTAGGCATGGTATTATTTAACTATATGAACTATAATATATTCGAATTCGACATAACTGCGACCTGCGATATCCTGGTGGAGAAAAGAGTTTTAGTCTATGAACTCTGCAACAACTTTTAAATTGCTTCTCCTATTGCAAGAATTTTATAGCTCGAACGAATTCAGAGATGGAAGGGTCCAAACCGAAGGGGATAAGAGGGTGGCAACTCAAGCAGCAGGTAAGGAATGGGCCTTATTCATAGAAAATCACGCTTCCTGAAGCCCGGGCTTTAGACTTAGACCAAACTTTGACGTGGGCTTCCAGAGAAGCATGCATGCCAAACACTGCGCTGGTTGAAAACCCGGAAACTATGACTACGGTTTTCTGCTTCCAACCAATAATGGTGGATTTGGAACCCAAATGGGGTTCCAACCCTAGCTTGGGCTTCCGGCTTCCACCTTCGTCCTGGGCTGCCGGGTTTCTTGTGGTTTTCTCCACATCTTGTCTCTCCTTTGGCCGCATTAAATTGTGCGGTGTAGGCTTGCCCAGCTCTGCTACATATAGTATTATCCATAACACTATGCTTCCGTCCATAATATGTACATGCACATAGTATACGTGCAACACAACACGATTGATTCTAATTGTTCTCTGTCTGTCGGTCAAACTACGTGCACACTTACGTATTACATAGTTTTGCAGTTAGGTATTAGCCGTAGCTATATACACATATACAATATACACAATGTAACGTAAACCTTATGTTATCCGAACCATTCTGTTATAGCAGCGTGTGAGCGTGTCTTTTATATTCCTTACGGATTTACACAGTACAGTACCAACACCAACACAGTCCAAGTCCAGGAGGAGGATGTCGAGTTTGATTTCGAACCCTACAATAGTACACTTTATATGGTGTCTGTGCGTACATACAAACGTGCATACATATTGTACTTCTTACGTACGAACGGTAATAATGTGAGCGATGCCGATATGCGACTCCATTTAATAATTTTCTCTTTCATTCTACACTACAAACAATGTTCTTCAGGCAGGAATGAGTCGACCGTGTTGCTTCTAGTGCGACTAGTGTATAGATAGTGGTGGTTTTGGGAATCAGTCAACAAACAGTGTACGGATAGAAATGTACGTTTGGTTGTCGTTGATGAAGTTTTTATCAACCATTTTTGCAATGATGCGATAGTATAAATTGTGGAACTCGTTTTTGTCACAATACATTCAGTCCACAGCTTCCAAGCTGTTAAAAAGTACGACGGATAAGGTAATTTAATTGCAATTCCATCCCTGTAGTTTTTGTTTTTGTGATTTTAATAATAAATTTCTCTCACTACGTGCACCGAAAATGAGTTGAGCTTTAGTACTCTCACCTTACCATTTTAATTGAACAAGTGAATTTGATGAATTATTAAACTAGAGTTATTATAAAAGCTAGAGCTGGTAAGTTGATTTGTTGCAAGCTCTTAATTCAAATCAAAATTATATTACGAAATAAAATAAATGCTATATTTTTTGCGTCTTCTTCTGTCTGATGTAATTCCAATATTTTAATAATAGTATGGCACCTTCTCAATTCTAGAAAGATGTATTTAATTGTGCAAAGATAAAAGAAACTAGTCACGTTTCAATCTCACTCATTGATTAATATTGTTCATTAAAATTTTCATTTTATTGTACTTTACCTACCTACGTATACGTGTAAGTACTTTCAACTTTTACCCATCACTTTGTCAGTCTTCATACTGAAATTCGGAACAAATATTCCGAACGTCCAAACTTCCCATACGTGTTCAATATTGGCCTTGAAACTAAGCATAATGCATCTAAACTATAATTATTGCATATATATGGATTTATTATTTAAACATCCTTTTATTATTGCATGTGAGTTCGATTAAACGAGCTATTTTAATGAAATACTTATAGTTGATAATAGTTGTTCTTCTATTCTTTCTTTCTACATCCTACTGTTTGACAGAGTTAGCGATAATGTAATGTAGTAGAAGTGAAGTACTTTGTACCTTCACTAGCTACTAGCACATAGGTTAAGGAATTAAATGCAGTATTTTGTGCGTAATTTACAGTATTGATAGGGGTTTGTTGTATGTAGCAATACAGAATTATGTTTTATCCACCGTTATTTATAAATAATTTGTTTATTTTATTTCAAAAAGTCCATGCTAATGTAGGTGGACTCCTCACGCTCAACGGTACAAGAATACTACCGTTATCGTAAATAAGCGTATTCAGAATGGCTAATACGGGGGATTCGCGCGCTCCTCTTCGAACTGTAAAGAGAGTGCAGTTTGGTATCTTGTCGCCAGATGAAATTGTAAGCTTTGACAGACATTCTACTTATCTATTTTAAAAATTATCAGCCAATAGTCAACAAATTATGTGATTGCTCATTTATGGTTTACCGCTTTTATTTCAGAGTTGTAATATGAACAGAAAGAATAGTGCATAATAGAAATACAAGTTTGTACAATTTTCATATAAAAATTTGAATGTGCAAATTGTGTTCAGGTTGAAAGACATGTCAGAGATGGAGATTTAGTGGTTTTCAATCGTCAACCAACTTTGCACAAAATGTCTATGATGGGTCATCGTGTAAAAGTTTTGCCTTGGTCAACGTTTCGTATGAATTTAAGGTATGAGTAAAAATGAAATTATTGTACACTATCGATCATCGAAACCTATTTTACTTCACCGTATGCGTTGTTTTATTTTGTATTCAATGCCAAATTTAAATTTTTAGTTGCACAACTCCATATAATGCTGATTTTGATGGTGATGAGATGAACTTACACGTGCCGCAATCAATGGAGACGCGAGCTGAAATAGAAAATCTCCATATTACAACAAGACAAATTATTACTCCCCAAGCGAACAGACCAGTAATGGGTATCGTGCAGGACACACTGACAGGAGTTCGAAAGATGACCAAACGAGATGTATTCTTAGATAAAGTAAGTTTGATAATATCATGCATCCAATTAAATTAACACGAGTACGTATAAAATGATGAAACCATTTTATGAGATTCGTCTTTGATATGTAAACACCAACTCCAATTTTTTTCTGATTTCATAACTTATATTATTACTTGTTGGAGATAGATGTTGATGCCACATCATTCTAATAGTTTTTTCAATGCCCATAGGAGCAAATGATGAATCTTCTAATGTTTTTACCCATATGGGATGGAAAAATTCCACAGCCTGCAATTCATAAACCAGTTCCACTTTGGACCGGCAAACAACTGTTTACTCTTATAATTCCTGGAAACGTTAATTGTATCAGGGAGCACTCAACTCACCCGGACGATGAGAACGAAGGGCCATATAAGTGGATTTCTCCCGGAGATACTAAAGTTATGGTTGAACACGGGGAATTAATTATGGGTATTTTGTGTAAACAGACCCTTGGAACTTCAGCAGGTTCACTGCTACATATTTGCATGGTTGAACTTGGACACGAAGTAGCTGGTAGATTTTACGGAAATATTCAGACTGTAGTAAACAACTGGCTGTTATATGAAGGTAAGAACCATCAATTATTTGTTTACGTAGCCATCTTTACTTGTGATTTGTCGTTTAACATACTTTAAATAATAATGTATAAATGGGTAGGTCATAGTATTGGTATCGGTGACACCATTGCTGATCCTGAGACGTACAAAGAAATTCAGAAAACTATTAAAAAAGCGAAAGAGGACGTGATAGAAGTAATTCAAAAAGCTCACAACATGGAACTTGAACCTACTCCTGGAAATACACTTCGACAAACTTTTGAAAATCAAGTAAATCGTATTTTGAATGATGCTCGTGACAAAACTGGAGGATCCGCTAAGAAATCATTGACGGAGTATAATAACTTAAAGGCTATGGTGGTTGCTGGTTCTAAAGGATCAAACATTAATATTTCTCAGGTATTTAGATATTTATGGTTTTGGCGACAGTAAACTTTTGTATATTATAATTTTTGTATATACTTTTACTAATTCATTCATGAACACTTTAAAGGTTATCGCCTGTGTAGGCCAGCAAAATGTAGAAGGAAAGCGTATTCCCTTTGGTTTTAGAAAACGAACTTTGCCGCATTTCATCAAAGACGATTATGGACCTGAGTCTAGAGGATTTGTTGAAAATTCGTATTTGGCCGGTTTAACCCCCTCTGAATTTTATTTTCACGCTATGGGAGGTCGTGAGGGACTGATTGATACAGCTGTAAAGACGGCCGAAACTGGTTACATTCAGCGTCGTTTAATTAAGGCTATGGAATCTGTGATGGTACATTATGATGGTACTATACGTAATTCTGTGGGACAACTCATTCAGTTAAGGTGAGTTCCAGAAACTGTGAAAGGTGATGGTATATTCAAAATACTCTTAAGATTTCTTTGTACTGAATAAATAATGTACATATATTTAGATACGGAGAGGATGGATTGGCAGGTGAAACCGTCGAATTTCAAACTCTACCTACTATCAAACTCTCCAATAGAGCTTTTCAAAATAAGTTCAAATTTGATCCCCAAAATGAACGACACCTGCGTCGAATATTTGATGAAGAAGTTATGAAAGACATTATGGGATCAGGAGAGGTTATTTCTGCAATCGAAAAAGAATGGGATCTTCTTCAAAAAGACAGAGATGCCTTGCGTCAAATCTTTCCTGCTGGGGATAACAAAGTTGTACTTCCGTGTAATCTGCAAAGAATGATTTGGAATGTTCAGAAGATTTTTCATATCAACAAAAGAGGGCCAACAGATTTGAACCCTATTAAAGTTATAGAGGGTATGTTTCTTTGAAAATTAAAATCTTTTTAGTTTGAATATGTAATGATTTTTTCCAAACATATGTTTGTATTATAGGTGTTGACTCTCTACTAAAAAAGTGTGTAGTTGTGGTGGGAGAAGATAAATTATCCGTTCAAGCAAACGAAAATGCAACATTATTGTTTAGATGTCTTGTTCGATCTACTTTGTGTACTAAACGAGTGGCAGAAGAATTTCGTCTTTCCTCCGAAGCATTTGAATGGCTTATTGGTGAAATTGAGACCCGATTTCTTCAGGCACAAGTGCAACCTGGTGAAATGGTGGGGGCTTTGGCTGCCCAATCTCTAGGAGAGCCGGCTACTCAGATGACACTGAACACTTTCCATTTTGCTGGAGTATCGTCCAAGAACGTAACACTTGGTGTGCCCCGTTTAAAAGAAATTATTAACATCAGTAAGCGACCAAAGGCTCCATCACTTACTGTATTCCTCACGGGGGCGGCTGCTCGTGACGCAGAAAAGGCGAAGAATGTTCTGTGTCGTTTAGAACATACCACATTACGTAAAGTAACAGCAAATACAGCCATTTATTATGACCCCGACCCTCAAAACACTGTGATCGCAGAAGATCAAGAGTTTGTAAATGTGTATTATGAAATGCCGGACTTCGATCCTTCGCGCATCTCACCGTGGCTTTTGCGTATTGAATTGGATAGAAAACGAATGACGGGTAGGTTTGCGACAAATTAATTATCACTACTATAAAGTTTTCGTCTATTGTTGTAATACTTTTTAACATTGTAACTTTTTAAAATCATAGATAAAAAGTTGACTATGGAACAGATTGCGGAAAAGATCAATGCTGGATTTGGAGATGATTTGAATTGTATTTTTAATGATGATAACGCGGAGAAGTTAGTTCTGAGAATTCGTATAATGAATTCGGAAGACGGATCTAAGTTTGGTGCCCCTGGTCCGGATGAAGAGGAGACTGCTGATAAAATGGAGGATGATATGTTTCTCAGATGTATTGAAGCAAACATGTTATCTGATATGACACTGCAGGGCATAGAAGCTATTTCTAAAGTATATATGCATCTCCCACAAACTGCATCCAAAAAAAGAATTGTGATTACTGATACGGGAGAATTTAAAGCAATCGCTGAATGGCTTTTGGAAACGGACGGAACAAGCTTGATGAGAGTCTTAAGCGAAAGGGATGTCGACCCCATTCGGACATATTCCAATGACATTTGTGAAATATTTACGGTAAAAAGCTAAATACAACACAATATATACAATGTCGAGGTGCATAATGTATTTTTTACGATTCTATGCTTTATTTTTTATATGTACACAGGTGCTCGGTATCGAAGCTGTTCGAAAATCAGTCGAGAAAGAAATGAATGCAGTGCTCCAGTTCTACGGCCTGTACGTGAACTATCGTCACTTGGCTCTTTTGTGTGACGTGATGACAGCTAAAGGTCATTTGATGGCTATCACGCGTCATGGAATCAACAGGCAGGACACTGGACCTCTTATGAGATGCTCTTTTGAGGAAACAGTTGATGTATTGATGGATGCAGCGGGACACGCTGAAGTTGACCCAATGCGAGGGGTTTCTGAAAATATTATTCTTGGTCAACTCCCAAGAATGGGAACAGGATGCTTCGATTTACTATTGGATGCCGAAAAATGCAAATACGGTATCGAACTTCCAATGGGACCTGGACCCGATGGCATGTTAGGACTTGGCGGAACGTTTTTCGGTTCAGCTGCAACACCTAGTGCTAACAGTCCTCAGGCTACTCCATGGAATCAAGGAGCAACTCCAATGTATGGTGATGTATGGTCACCTAGTAGCGGCATGACACCTGGACCAGGATTTTCTCCCTCTGCTGCTTCAGACATCAGTGGATTCTCACCCGCGAGGTCACCGGGAGGTCCAGGTAGCCCGGGTAGTCCCGGCATGTACATTCCAGGAAGTCCTGGCGGAGTATCGCCAATGTATTCTCCAGGGTCACCTGGCTATGGTATCATCTCTTCTCCTGGAATGTCGCCAACAAGTCCAACGTACTCGCCGCACTACTCTCCGACCAGCCCATTAGGAGCAGGGAAAAGTCCAAGCTATAGGTAAATTTATGGTCATTTTTAATGAAGCAGCGGCAATAACATTAACACATAATAATAAAACTTTGATTGTTTTTTCTAGCCCTACGTCTCCGGCCTACAGTCCACAACAATCACCCAGCTATTCTCCAACAAGTCCCAGCTATTCACCAACGAGCCCGAGTTATTCTCCAACTAGCCCAAGCTATTCACCAACCAGCCCGAGTTATTCCCCGACAAGTCCAAGCTATTCTCCAACAAGCCCCAGTTATTCCCCGACAAGTCCAAGTTATTCACCTACGAGTCCAAGCTATTCACCGACGAGCCCAAGCTATTCACCTACAAGTCCGAGTTATTCCCCGACAAGTCCAAGCTATTCGCCAACCAGTCCGAGTTATTCCCCGACAAGTCCAAGCTATTCTCCAACAAGCCCCAGCTATTCTCCCACAAGTCCTAGCTACTCGCCAACTAGCCCCAGTTACTCACCCACAAGTCCAAGCTACTCTCCGACAAGCCCCAGTTATTCGCCTACCAGCCCAAGCTACTCTCCCACAAGCCCCAGTTACTCACCCACAAGTCCAAGCTATTCGCCAACTAGCCCAAGTTATTCTCCAACAAGTCCAAGCTACTCTCCGACAAGTCCGACGTACAGCCCATCAAGTCCAAAATACAGGTTAGTCCTCCTCGATGTTATAGCTATTTAGTTCATAATGCTACAAATAATTAAATAATAACAATGTTGGCATTAACATTTTTATTTATACAGTCCAACATCACCAACGTACAGCCCATCTTCTCCAAAATACAGGTACGTAACCCTAAATTTACAATTTTGATTTGCATGAAGTTTCTTGTTTATTTTCAATTATCTTTAATTTTTACAAAAAATTATAAATTGTAGCCCAACGTCTCCAAGCTATTCTCCTGCTAGCCCAGTGTACAACCCACAATCTCCATTGTTGAGTTACTCTCCAACTTCACCTTCTTACAGGTAATGAATATACGTTCTAACTCACATCTACCCTTCACGCTTTCTTTAGTATTTTTATTAAAGTTAATGTTACTTTCCTGTATAACAAATAGCCCTGCGAGTCCCACATATTCTCCGAGTTCTGCTTACTCACCACCAGAGGACGACGATAGGAGCACCCGTCGAAAAGGAAAGAGAAACTAAATGAAGTCCGTGCGTTACTTATTAACTAAGGATTGTTTGTTACAAGATCATTACAATAATTGTCATATTTATTATATTATTATTATAATATCCTTGTGGTACATTCAACTGATATAAACAATGAATTAAATAATATAAATAATAATAATGTTAATGTACGAAATTATGTATTATCCACTCTTTAGAATTATAAGGTCTTTTATATACCCACATTTATGTAGTTTACAGCACTTTCGATTCGTGACTGATTAAATGGTGAAGCTGAATGTACAGCCGTTAGTTTTAATAAAATAAAAACTATTATGATGAAAAAAGTTAAACTCTGTGTTTTTCACAACGTTATTCGCATCAACTTTCACATTTCAGGATGCCCCAAATCTGCTTCATATTAAACATCACGACGAGGAACATAATACAATCATTATTACGTATTACACATTTCAGTGTGCATTGGGAAACGAAAACTCGACTTCATTATTGTTGTATTCTTATTCGTTGCTCGGTTGTTTGTGATATGATATGAGTAACATACGATGGGAGATTGTAAAACCTTTTCGTTGCAGGAGAGAAAACAGGTCCAAAAATCTTTCAATCCGTTCCGTGGTCTTCAAATGAGTAGCAGCGTATTCAGTGTGCAGCAGCAGTTCTTTCTTTCCTATATACAGCAGCGTTTGTTGCTGAGTTTGGTAGTTTATGCGTGCTCGCTATCAAGCTATCGTTCTCCTTCGGTATATATGGCGATCTAAAGAAACAGTTGCAACTTCAGTTGCTCTCCGACAGCTTACTCGCGTTGTCGCTCTAAAGAGAAATCCGTTTTCTGTCACGTCAACCACTTCGTCGTGTACTCTATTAATTCTTTGCCAATCTACTTATGATGTTTGCGGAGAAAGTTCACAACTGCCTGCGGATTCGTTAATTTTTCTCAAGTTTATGTGCAGTAAGGACAAGCATTTCCACCGTGCAAGCGTATTCGTTGTATTTGATTGCAAGCATATTCTGATCACATATTCTACAAAGCTTTTAAAGAACTTTCCTGAAAGTGAAAGATAAAGAAAACCTTGGTGTTTACCCCCGACACTTCTCCATCTCTTCCATAACTGAGAATGGTTTGAATTGTGCTGTATAACAATGGTAATTTTGTTTACTAGTCCCATTATACATTACACATTTTATTTAGCCCGGTATCAATTGATGTGTTAAGCGTGCTCCATCGTTGTACAAAATTCAGCAACAGTTTGCTAGTTAAAACAGTTTGGCTCCGCCATTTATTTTAAGCAAACGGTAAACTCACGGTGAAAGCAGGAGAGAGACAGGGACGGAGAGTTCAGTTGTCTACACAGACATACATGTCCCAACATCATGCAAGATTTCCATGAGGGAAGACTCCTCTGGATTCGAAGGACTCGCACCAGTGGTTATTGCAGAAACACACTGAATTTGTGGTAATCGACATGCACTTGATCTCCCTCTAAGTTTATGGTAAGTCTGAACATTTTAAAGAAACACATGTAGAAAATAAGAGTAGGAGAAGCATATTTATTCTTTCAACTGGATTGGTGAAGCTCATTACTATTCTCTTAGAAGTATAAATCACGTTGGGACAGGGAAAAAATAAATAGGAATTGACTTTTCATGCGAAAATCCAAGATTTCCATCTATTTCATGGCAACTTTCACCAGAATAGGAAAAAAGAGAAAAGTTTAAAAACATTTTTAAATCTGATTTCAAACAGGCTACTAAATATTCTATACATATCGTTTTCTACTTACTACTGTTGAAATGCAGTATAATTTATTTTCTGTCAGCATTTTTACTATTACTTAACTGTTACCAACAAATTACATAAAACCAAATCAAAAGAATATAAACAAAAGAGTAAACCAACGGAGTATAAAATGCTCGAGAGAAAATGCTTCATTGCTCACGTGGGATTATGCGATTTACCCATGTTATTCAAACGGTAAAAGTACTTTGTTCAATAAAAGTATAGCTACACTCCTTTTTCTTCCATGCCCAATATACCAATACCAATCAGCTTTATATTCAATCAATGGCTGTGAAAAATTTTCATTTCCCCCACTAACGCAAATATATACACTATCTAGAGGAATGAGAAACAATAATTAAATAGAAAGTAGTTAATAGTCATAGTGCAATGAGTTTCTTCATGAAAAAGCATTAAATTTGATTACTGCTTTTCTGGTTATAAATAGGTCGGTTTTAGTCGGTTACACAAATACCGCTAAACTGCAGAACTTTTATGGCAAACTTTCACTTTTTTACGTTTTCACCGACGTGTTCCATGTCGGTTGGGATTCTTTGCCACTGAGAATTCTCCTTTTCTTATATTTATTGCTATTGTCGCCGCCACTATACTTTCATTAAATACACATTTGAGATTCATCAATCTACGTCAAAACTTTGACACGATTTCATTTTTCACTACCAAGAGCACGTCGTTCAACTCAAGTGATAGAACTTTGAGCTGTTCGTTCTTGTCAATCGACGTGCACAACAATGTGTAAAAACGTGTTTACTTCCACAATTTCCTCAGCCATAGACTAGAAAATATACTTTTTGTAAAGACCAAAAGAGTGAAATTACGTAGCATATCTTATCAAATTCTAATCGATCGAGATATTAAAAATCGTTTTGAGTACATATCAGATCTCTGGACTCCCAGTTTTTGAATACATATCCCTCAAATGATATCGCTCTAGATTCAAATAAATAAGAACCGCGACGTATTGACGCGAAAAATGTAATTTTGTTTTCACACATTAATTATTTCAAACTGACAAACACATTGAGACATTGCATTATAAGTGGCAAAAAGTTAAGTGCTAGTGCGTAAATAGTTTTGTACAACAAAATGAATAGAAAAATGACATTCGAATATATGCACATACATCACCGATTTACAATTTATAAAAGTGCATTCAAAAAACGATTATCTACATTTGATAATTTGATTTTGATTCTCGTGATTAAAAAAATAAAGCATTGTTTGTAATTCAAGTATATAGTTACGTTACGTACCCGTGTGACATTGGTGTGAAGTAAGAATTTAAAAGGAGCATCCGAAAGTTGCAAAGTTATCTAAATTATCTTGCATGCGAATTCTACGTACAAGTGATTTATTCGATTCCTCAATAGCAGTTGCATTATTACATTTTATGTAGGCATTGCAGAAACGTTTTACCTAGCGCCACGATAGATTTTTTATGAAGTAATTTGGTAAATGCAGGGAAAAGGCCTTTAATATGACATTCTTTTTCTCTTGTTACGCTCAATTTGTAGAATTCAATCGGGCATAGCTTTGTAATTCGTTACCTTTGGATTTTAAATGCATTTCTCTTTAAAAGAATCTTTCAGATGTTGAAGTTACATACAAAAAGTCAGTAAAGGTGAAACATTGGCACGACTCGGTATTCCACTAGGATGAAATGTTTAGTATACAGCAGCAGTGGCATCTCAATGAAAGAGTGATTTAACAAACTCAAGTACAAACCTAACAAGGACAGGGACGACGTACTTGCAATGTCCATTTGATTTCAACTTTCACTTTCAAGCCTTGCTAACGTTTTCCTTTAACTTTGTCAATAATTCAACATAATTCTTCCATTGCATTGCATTAGTGGTGTCCCTGTGACTCTGTACGGGCGCATAAATGAAATGTAAGGAAATCGTTAAATAAAATCATGGACAAACTTTTGAAGTGTATGTAGCAGTGGGAGACGTAGAATTATAACTGACTTTCTACACGGATGACTTGCCTGCACGAAAGCTCAAAATTATTCCATCTTAAATCCTGCCTGACATATTTTGGCTGTTGAGTTCACATTAAATTCTGAACTGATTCTGACGTTGAATGCGGAGCGGAGTCGTATGTGTTGTGTCTTGAAGTTAGTTTTGTTGTGTTGGGAGAATGAGAATGACTACTAAAGCTGAAACATTTACGCTGTACCGTAATGTTTTTAGGTTTATATAACTGTATGATAATGATAGAGAAATGATCATACCGTGTAATATGCAAGAAAATGGAAAGTGACAAAATGGAACATTACAACTTGCATCAATGGGAATTTTAGCGTCTAACCACCGAAAGTAGTTCATCTCAAAACTTTCTCTTTCGTTCGGATTGGATACTTCTTGTCACCACTACTTTACTTCCTTGGATTTCTGTCACAGCCTCATACAAAATCAACAAAAATGCCGAATCGCAAAGGACTTCTTGCCCCGCAAAATACCTTCCTGGATACAATCGCTACCCGATTTGATGGGACACGTAAGAATCACCTTTTATTTACCTGTATTATATGTTTCACAGAAACTCATACATCATTTTTAGTCGAAAAAAAAACTTAGATTTTACTGAAAATTATGAACATCTGGAGAAAATGCAAAAAATATATGAAGCTTCATATTTTATTATACAAGGAAAACTGGGAAATATGCGCAAATACTTACCCCGTTGTATTTAATTTATACAAGACTAAAGACGTCTACTAAAGACATCAGCTCTTCACTATTTCCAAATATGTTCTTCATGTACTGGTACTACGTTTGTAAATCATTTTCAGCATTGGTATTAAACGTTTATCTAGATTAAAACAATGCATATTCAACATTCTTTCAACAAACTGGCAACGTTGCAGTAAAACCTAGAATACCAATTTGTTTTTTCTTCTGGCAAATTGCTTAAAGAACCAACTAATGATCATTGACAATTTACAAAAAAGTGATTCAGTTTTCTTCTACATCAGCGTGGTTGATTCGAATAAAATTATGAAGATGCTTAGGTTGTAGCGTATATGATGAGATGAGCAGCCAAACATATTTACTACAATATGCTATTGACTAAAAAATCATATATCTAGCAGAAGATGTAAAGATACAGATATTAATTTACTGAACTAAAAGGAACTGAAACCCTCCACGTTTAAATAACTCCTACTCCAACATTTTTATTTAATGTGCTTCCATTATTTCCATTCTCGTTCCCCATGAATAGATGATGATATATCATGATACTAAAATCCATGATAAAGTATCCTCAGAGGGTGGAGTATTTAAAACGAACAGTAACAGTCTCCAGTACCGGCTCCTAACATTTAAAAATTTCCCAGTGGATCGGCTTGCTTTATAGTATATACAGTGTAGTAATATAGTAGGCAACCACTGCGCTGGTTTCTTTTGAAGCTCATTATCAGCATCTTAAAAGGTCAGACTTCATTTACTTGTGTAACGCCACAGATTACATAAATTGACTCCTTGATTATGAAGGTGTTTGCGTTTCAAAAACATGTATTTCGTCTTTACAAAAGGATTGGATTATCTAACATTGTCGTGGGTGTCGGTTAGGACAGTTAGGAAATAATCAAAATCTCTACACGTGTGACGCGAGTATTTCTTTAACAATTCAATGACGGAAAACATTTTATGTGCGAGTTTAAATGCATAAAGAATATATGATATGATATCATAAAATACAAGTATATGTGACTAGATTTCTCAATTCATTGGTTTAGTTTTTAGTTTAAAATGAGTCAGATTTAGAGATTTAATAGTAAAGAACAAGCATGTCACGCTCGGTGTGATGAATCCTGGAAATTCATGCTACTATATAGTTACTGCTTTTGCTTTCAGTATTAACAATAAACTCACCATTACACACGCTTTGAACTACTGCTCTAAGCTCTGTGTTGGAAAAGTCGGTTCTATTTCCACACATGTATACCTATCACGTATCACCCACATAACATTTTGATTCAGCTTTGAAAAATCCTATTGTTTGCTTGAATATAATTTTCTTGTCGTTTTTGTATAAAATGTCAGTTGGTCGCCGGGCCAAAAAGACTGTCCGGGGAATAGGCAATGGGACCCTTTAGGGACTTGACTTGAGTATTATGCCTTTACAGCAGAGTCTGTTATCTACCCCAACTGAGGGAATAGATAAGCTAAAAGATACGTGCCATAA
>JAHZNE010007077.1:0-35715 GCA_027744055.1 Callyntrura sp. NNG-2020 | reverse complement strand
CAACACCTAAAAAAGTACCTTTTTAAAGTGACCCTTATTAAAGGCTTAAGTGTTTCATCGGGCGATGCAACGCTCGGTCACGGCAACATAATCGTATGAAATACAAAGTTAGAATGAATTTTCTATAGTAAGGAGGCTGCAACATTGTCAGGATTATTGTAAAAGAAACATCGATTTAAGGGAATAAGCTCTATAATAAATCCTTTTCCGCAGAGATTAGCTAAATCCATTTTAAAATAAAATTTAATTTCATAATGATCTTGCTTTTCTCATTTTTATTGGTATTATTAATTTACATGAGTGCACAGTGCACATTCGAAAACTTTATTTATTCGATAATAATTTAGTAAATGATCGATAGAAGTGAATGCTGCTTGTTCCAACTTTTTAATTGTAAGTCAGAGAATGCTGATGGTGAGTTGCATGTCCGTTTTTTATATTGTTTTCTTGAATAAGTAATAATAAGTATGTATCAATTATATCGCACCCTTGGACCCTTGCGCTTGGAGTATTGTTGGAATAATCAACTCTAGACTGTTGAAATATTGTGTCTACCACATTCCACTCACTACCCACCATTTTTTCATTTATTTGGCTAGATCAAATGAATATGTCAGCAGAAATTTTTATTTCATTGTGAATGAAATTTCCTATGACATGGACCACGTCACGTGGTACTTTTATTTGCACATGTAAATTAAATTAATAATTGAGAATTTTGTTGTAAGCGCAACGCCGAATGAGAGCATTTTTCGCTTCTAAACTTTACTCTTCCTCCAAAAGTTACCGTTTTAAAAATAAACTTTTGTAATTGTAACCAGACCTGTATTGTGTTTCGTAGCCCGTTGCCGTGCAAATAACCGTTATTTTGCTAATGCTAGTGTTTGCTAATATTTTATTTGAGCGAGATAGTAAATATTTATGTACACTACCACATTATGTAGTTACTACCCGTCCCCCTAATGTGCGTTCTATACTTATAGTTCGGTAATACAATAATGTTTACTTTTTCAGTAAGCGAAAGTTGTCAGATGTCATTACTGTGAAAAAGATTAAATTAATGGAAATTACCTGACAACATAACACTAACACGATAATTAACAATTAATTAGTTATACAACTTGTACTTAAAGTTTATCATAATGGGCAAGTGGGGTAGAAGGGAACAGTTGTATTGTAAGAATCCATCTCAACATCTATCATAAACGGCAAATGTACGAAAATCATATTTGTTACACAGCTTATTGAATCCGACAGTATCTAACATTACTAAACAAGTGGGCTGTGATGGATATAGAAAATGTTTGAAAGAAAAGATTATTTTTTATAAAAAAGTTTATGATAAATTGATTTATCATTTTGTAGCATTAATACAATAATCCAAACGTGAGAGGCCTCTCTGGACTTTTGGAACCGAAATACCTATTGATGGAGTTTGTTGAAGGATTTAATGCCACAATAATGCTTTACCTAATTATTGTAATAGTTTCCACTTCATTTTTACACATCCGAACGAGTATCTGAGCTGTACTTATTTTCAGTAAATATATCACCAAGTAGTGATAAAAGTTGCTGTAAAAAGCATATTTCAGGCACATATTTCCATTTAAGTCGTTAGAAAGTCTTCTATGAACAATGAACATGTGAGGTTCCATAAGTAAATCTGGTATATATAATTGTATAAACCTTTATGCTAACTGCAGGTATCAAACTTAATTTAATATACATTCATTAAACAGTTAACTTAAATCAAACGATGCATCTGCTTGATTTTCTATCACGGAATGAAGGGTTTTACTGATTTATTCAATGCCTCTTAGGGGATTATTAAAACAATTAACACAATTGAAGATATATACGTTGTTAACGTTATATAGGGGTACACTGTTACTGTAGATATCAAAGTTGTTAGAAGTTTTATGTTGACATGTTGTCTATTCGAGTTGGCTGATTGTTGATTGTCAAAAACGCTATTTCAGTCGGAATTATGGTATCAATTAAAAGATTGTTTTTCTGTCAATTTTCATTATATTTATCACCTAAAATGCAGACAGCAACAAATCGAAACAACGCATGTTTTTCTTACACGAAGATGTGCATGAAAACAAACACTATTGTTTTTTATAATTAATGTTATGCAGAAATATTTCCAAGCAAGGTATGCTATTCAACTGATAGCACGTTCTGGTTAAATGAAATCTCAATTTTAGCAGAATATTTGACGGATAATTCAAGTTTACCGAGATTCAAAATTGTTGCATAATGGAAGTGTTAATGTAGACTTGTAACCTTATTGGAAAATGAAACTTGGCATTTAGAAAAAATAAAATAAGATATTTCAGCAATTGATTCCAAATATGAGAGCGATTTATGTTAAAACGCAAAGAATAAATGTTAGCGTCTCTATTTTCCAAAGCAAATGTCGTATTAAAAAATTGACTTCAAGTTAGAAAACCAAATTCAGACTTGAATTCTAAGCCAAAAGTTGTACCAAAATTGATATGTCTAGCAAGATATATCACTTCGGTGGGATGCACAATTTGGCTATTTTCCACGGATAAATTGGTAATATCAATAGCAGTCATACATATATATGCCACGCTTGTAAATAACTGTCTACAATCACAAAATGTGCTCACATCACAGCAAACAATTGAAATGAATTGTTTAGTTAAAATGAAAATTCAAGATTCTGATTAATATCAGTTCATTATTGAAGCCATATAAAGCATATAATATTAAGCAAATGATCCTTCCCCCAGGAGTGCAGTGTTAATATTATACATGACTACATAGATCCAGGAATGATTAAACTAAAAAGCATTTGTCAAAAATTGCTGTAAAAGTTGGCGTTAGCATTTCATGAAGTTTCACGATTTCGAAAGTTTTCTCAATAACATTTTAGCAATAAATGGCATTTGCTAATCTATCATCAACAAGCTGTCATTTATCTCTTCCTTCTGTAGTCACAGTGACATATTTAAGTGTGTTCCACGTTCCCAGGTAGACGGGTACAACCTAAATCTTTGGAAAACTGGCATCGGCAAGATTTATACTTATCAAACAGTATTTTTACAACATTTTCATCTACTCTGTCTTATTGAAATCAATGTAGATTTCATTGATAACTACACGGACTACAAGAATGATCAAGGCCAAGTTTATTCCCCCTACATGACTTTTAGATATAGTAGTACAGTCGGTCAGTTTGCATTTTTTATATTTATTGATTGATTTTCCCTGGGACCAAATTCACAATACACAATCATTGTTTTTAAAGTAAAAGTAGCTGGGAATAGCTACGCTTCGTTGTGAAATGCTCAATGCATTTGTTAAACTTTTGTTAATTAACGGTTTAATTAACCACAGCTGATTACGTATGAAAGATGGATTGTCTAATGGACGCTGGAACTTAGGCATTGGAATCAATTGGATTCTTTCAGGTTTTTGGAGTGGTAAGAAAGGGGCCTCAAAATAACTGTAACATTTATCAGCTGCTGTGACGTGACAAACATTAATTCATGTTAGCAGTTATAATAGTTCTATAGTCTTTTTCCTTTGTTTATTCAACCGTTTGTGCTAATTTCCGTTACAAATAGGCAATTACAAACTCCTTACTTATAAATACACAGACGGCGGGAAAAGGATAAATAGAAATAATGATGCGACTTGAGCGGAAAATGTCTTTGTGTAGTGTCACGGAATAATTTACAACTGTATTTGGTAAATGATGCAGTTGTTAAAAAGAGGGTTTCATTAACGTTAATTCCTTATGACCTTCAGAATTTTTTTGGTGGATGTATAAGTTGTGCATCTACTTCCGTATGAAACAAAAAAATGCTGGTATACGAATATATGCATGAAGACAGATTTTGTAACGACCATCTCATTTTACTTCGGATATTTCAAAGCTCGACTAAATGACGATTGGTTTGTCAGTTAAAATGGATTGATGGCAATTTACTCTGCAGTGTAAACCATTACATAGCACTAGAATTATGATTCGTAAGTTGCACATACCATTTTCTATAAAGTAAAAATTCTAAATCTGAATCTGAATGCACGACAGTTAATTGCAGTTTTAAGTAACAATTGACCAGCAGGTGGTATTTACATGAAACATTTCTTTAAGAACTTGAAAGGTATTTCTCTACGAAAAATGGTTTATAAAAATTGTAGACGCTTTTAAAACTTTGTCTCTACAACCAGCGCAGATAAAGCACACCGTATCGAATTAATCTGTTGAATTCATTACTCGACCGAAACGCTTCATTTAAAATAATGCCATAAAAGTATAAATCTGTTCAATTTCCGTATTTGCATACTTCCTATTTCCTAACTTTTTGCTATATGTATGTGCATAAAAAAATATGCGACCTAAAATATTTTAAATTTAAAATTCTGCATAGCCTGTTCATTTATGGAAAATGCGGTAAACCTGCGCTATATGGACTTAGAAACTGATACATTGACAGACCGGAGATCTACCAATTTTAAATAACTAACCCATTACCCAATTAGTGTTCCACCCTAATTGATAATCATCGACATGAAAGGTTTTATATGCAACAGCAGCCTGAAATATTACATTGTAACGCAGCAGGTAACTTTCTTTATTGATACTTATCGTATATTGAGTTTGATGTACTACAATTACAAATGAAATGATTTTCCATGCTCCTTGAATTGCTACAAGTTCAAAAATTGTATTACCAGACACAGGTGTAGACTTATTGGACCTGGCCCATAGTGTTCGAAGATTTTATGATTTGAATTGGAATCGAGCTGGAAGTGACATAGTAAACATTATATATCGTATACAAGTGCGATGTAGAAAGCAAGTAGGTAGTACTGAGCACTAATTTGAATATAGTAAGTAACCTCAATGCAATATTTGTGTTCTGCTCAATAAATATTAGAACATATTTCATGCCACACATTTGAAGTTCTGTGGCAACAACAATTTCTCACTTTGCCTAGCAATAAACTTCAAGGGCAATGCGAAATCGAAGATTAAGTACATTTTGAATACCTCGTACCGTACGTCATGTTACGTAGTACCCAAAGGAGAAAGCACAATATGAACTTTGACTCCTATGGCACCCCTAGGTCTCGTCTTGGTGGCACCAAACTCCGTAAATTTATACAACTCTTCCAGGTCTATCTATCTACCGTAAGCGACCTTCAGGTTGAACCTCTTCCAGTGGCGTCACATGGTACAAAATAGGGGGTACGCATCTTTAAGTGTCCTTTGCTCGATTGGTGAACACAGAATTTCAAAGTTTATTTTCGTATTTGAGTAGTGGCGCGAATGGCCCGGACCAACATGCCTACATAAAAAACGCAACGTACCGAAAGTGCTACCTAATACATGAAATAGAGCGTCCGTTGGGTTCTGGCGGGTCTGACCTACGTAACGCTCAGACTGCACTGGTCTGAAATTTTGATTAGCTAGCTGGATCTACTTTGGCCTATAGATAGAAGAGGTCAGGAGGATAAATCAAGCACGAACAGGTAAAACCATCTCTCACATAGAAATTAAGATGCCAGATTAAAATTTGTATAGAATGAAATTATTATGTTACATTTTTCCTAGGATTTGCATGCTTTATATAACTTGGCGTCTCTGCAAAATTTCAAACCTGACCTGGCCGCCGTATACTATTGTAACAAATTTTCTGACGTCGAAGCTTACACTAGAAGTAGAACTTTACTGGACAAAAACATGTTTAATGTACCACGTAGTATTCATTCAAGAACGCCCAGAAAGAATATTTCGTTTCGTACAGAACATTTACTTAACACAGTTTTAACAGGTTGAAATGAATTGCGATGTAAAAATTATCATTTTCTCCATCTAATGTGGAAATAGTATGTGAGCGTGGCATATCGTGATGCCCCGTAAGAGACTTGGAGAATGAAATCTATGGAATTACGTAATATTGTATGAAAAAGTAACTACTGGTTTTTACCTTTTTCTTTCGTTATAATTGGAACCGTCGAAAATATTTTTAGCGTGTAGTATAGACTGTAAAATTGAATACATCACAGAAGTCCATAGGATCAACATTTAAAATTGCATACTACTGATGATGCATGATAAAATGCTGAGTAGCGATGGCTACTCTCATGCTAATGATGGAAACGATGGAATTCACAAAAGGCAATAAATGTCACTAATAAAAAGAAATCTGTTTGTAGAAACCCCACTCCCCACTTTTTTGTGGTTAATAAATGAATGTGTGAATCAAATGTGCAAGCTAAGGAAAAATTTACAAAAAAGGTAGGGAGCAGTCGGGTTTGAACCAACGACCTCTCGATCTGCAGTCGAATGCTCTACCACTGAGCTATGCTCCCATAATTATTCAACGGCCAGATTATATATTCACAGGATTCTTTTTCGATTGCTATATAATATATATATGCCATGATAGTATAAATATGTATGCAAATTGTAAATCATTAAATAACCCACTTTAGATGCTGACTTAGAAAACACTTTGTTCTCCATTGTATAGGAAGAATGTAATGGCAAAATCTCATCGATGTAAATATCCTAACCCTGAATATGATTTTTTAAATTTCGGTGAAGGGTAATCTTGTAAATACTGTTAAATTAAACTAAATTTTGATGCTTTGTTATCCACATCTACAGTGACTTGTCAATAAAAGATAAAAATAAGCATCACGACAATTTATAATTATGTCAATTTTTTAATGTAGGTAAGTTGTACAGCTAACCAATACTGTTTACATCATATGGCATTTGCTCACATAAACTATATCCCAAACGTGAATGGATACTTTAAAATATAAATGAAAATCAAACTGTTTATTAGTAATATTGCCAATTGAAAAGCTATCTGTGTTAAAAGCAACATAGTCTATGGTCATGTGCATAAGTACAGCTTTAAATTAGTTCGTACTGATTACAGAAAAAGCAGCATTGCACATTATTGTTAGATCATCACAAGGCTATCGCTGGATGCACAATGATTACAATCCCTGATAATCATGTTCTAATTATAATCTGTTTTATTGGCATGTGTAAATTCTTTCCCAAACCTTGCAGTAACTAACAAAGCAATTTTCAAACAAATCTCGAATTTTGATCTGGTGCGATAAAAATCTTGACTTATACCTCAGTGTACCAGCCAAAACCTGCCCGCAAACTTCGATTTCCTAAAAAACAAGATCATTGCAGCAGCACCAAAGGAACCCAATTTTTTTGGATTTTCATTGACATTGACATTACTAAATATTTATAAAAAATCATTTGTTGGGATCCTTGCTAACTTTAGGTTAGCAGCGCCGTTGCCGCGCTGGGAAAAAAATTCCATGCATGCTTATCGATAACGGTAGCTA
Organism: Callyntrura sp. NNG-2020; assembly: GCA_027744055.1. Classification (NCBI taxonomy): domain Eukaryota; kingdom Metazoa; phylum Arthropoda; class Collembola; order Entomobryomorpha; family Paronellidae; genus Callyntrura; species Callyntrura sp. NNG-2020. Next base: position 28,350 of record JAHZNE010007077.1, on the reverse strand, counting down.
ATATGAAAAATAGGGGAATGAGATCACTATTGAACCCGATTTCTTCCAACTTCTCAAATCTTTATCCTTGGTTAGCACTCTTTATATCGTATGACTCAACCTACATGGACAGAAATTCTGTTGTATACGTTTATGTTCAAATACATTGCATTACCTTAAGAATATCTCTTTTCTTAATAGTTGATGTGTATTTATTCGGCAACAATTTCGCTTTCCCTACCAACTTTATTCCGTAAGGGTACCATACATCGGGTCTAGGCTATTACTCCGGCAAGGTCCCTTTCCCTGAGTCCGCATTAGCTGTCAGCTTCAGCATCTGCATATCAGATCACACCTTTTATAAGGGGTAGAAAAATCATCGAATTCATGGAACAAACGGGCTAATGATTTTGGCGCCGCCGCCGTATTTTGAATGCAATGGAATTTTTGAATGTAATACACATTGCCGAGACAAAAAAATTCACTGCACTAAAATTAAAAATACGGCGACCGCCCCAAAATAATTAGCCAGCTCGCTCTATGAAATATAAGATGGAGGTGTAATGCAATATCGCCGTCCTACAATACTACAAAGATTATAGAATGCTTCTTGTATGGGTGTCTCTCTTCACATAGGCGGCGTTAAAATCAAGTATTTTAATATTATATCACCGAACTTTAAAAACGTAATGTTTTGATATTTTGTTTGCTTTAGTAATTTATATCAGAACCAAGCGTAGTTGGCTCGAAGGTGTAGTTCGGAACGTAAAGACAAAGTGTGTTTTCATAGCTAGCAAAAGTTTGAAGATATTATGTTGTGAAAAAGTAACAAATGGAATAAAACATACACAACAAAATATGTGCGAAATGATAACCTTGTGTATATTGTATGGAGAATAAGATATTTAATGATTTTTCGTATTTAAAAATTGAAAAACTGAGACAGATCATGTAGAGCAGTAAAATTGGAAGTGATCGGTACCAAATTTGAGGGGGTTATTGTAAAAAGTATTTAAATAACGTAAATTTTTAAATCCGTTTTTCTGATTTTTGTAATTGGCACTATTTAAATCCTATTTATATTTAGAGCTGTGTATAAAATCGTATGAGAGATTTAACTTTGACAGAAATTACTACCACTGTATTCTACGAAAAGCGGTGTGCAAAGTCAGCATTTGCAGCGGTCTAATAATATTTGCCATTCACGTATTTTAATATTCAGCGTTTACGCTGCTATTGCTATAGGGAAGCTTTATGAAGCTGCTGACGAAACCTACTTATCACGCACGATGATATAATAAATTTGGTTGAAAGTAAACTCATGACTCATCATTTACAGCAAATAGTAGATAACAGTTTTATCTAAATTCAATACTTTCATTGACAATAGCAAAACTCGTTATTTGCAGATGAATTACAACTGTGCAATGTACTTATAGCGACTGCAGCGCAGACACTTTTTGTCAAACTGGCGTAGTGTAACCCGATGAAATTGGGCTTTTACAACATTTCATCGATTTTAACTTTAAATTTGAATCAACAACGCGTTGGCGATTCAATTTTGTAAATGATTTTTTTTCATTTATCTATAAAGTTACATATGTATCACCTGCAAACCCTTACACACAAAACAGGGGACTTAAATAAACGGTAAATGTGTATACCATTAATTTTAACTGTACAAAAGCCGAGACGTAAATTTGATATTTTTGCTGTGAAGTTCCCATGTTGATCTCAACTAAATACTCGCTAAATCTCATATTTATTAATTTTTCAGACGTTTGGGGTAAGACGAGAAAGAGTTCACCCAAGCGGGCGGTGTGATTCAAATACTAGAACTATGACTCATAAACTTTTACCCTTCAGTACCTCAACACACCAAATTATTTACCCTAAAATTAGGATGCATGTTGAATATAAGTTTTCAAAATATTTGAGCTGTGGCCCATGTGGCCTTCCACCTTTTGGAGCATTTTCAGTTTGATGGACGTCGAAATTCGAAATTGAAGAAGCAGAGCACTATAGATGATAGATGATCCCCCAATGGACACCCAAAAACAACTCCCAGTTAACATTCGCTTTTCCTTTCCGTTCTCGATATATCGCACGGACGGCCAACATGATTGCAGTAAGTGCCTTCTTCTTTGGGTAATAACTTAGTTTAGCTTTACTAATAATAAAAAATTAAAATATACTCCCCCTCTGCAGTCGACAGTGGAAGTCATTTCATATTACTTGTATTCACAATGTTGTGCTGGGGAGACATATATGTACTTTGGGATGAAGCCTTAATTCTTGAAAGATCAAGCAATGTGTGCTGTGTGTGCATACATTCATACATTTCACTCTAAACGGTACTATACCTATAACATAGCTCTAGTTGTTTTGTTTTGTACTTTTCTACTGTTCATGACATTCCTGTGCATCTGCAATTCTGCATCTACCGTCCATCACCTACTACCAATTTCTTGTAATCATCAAAGAGTATGTCTTGCCGTCGGTTTCCTGACTAGCTGTGCTCTCTGCTCTCCAATGTTACAAAATCTGTATCGACCGTGTGGCCAGGCTGACAGAACATTGGAATTTAGTAAAATACGTAATGTATTACTCGCAGAACAATAAGCCACTGACCTTATTCTTTGCATGCTAAATTTTGGCAGAACACAATACAAGTGTTGCAACAACTATAAAGTAAAAGTGGCAGTAAAATTAAACTATTCTTGCAGTCAATCCCGTACGATTGTCGCATTGTGCTTACGAATAATTGGATGGAGATAAAGTTGCAGTGTTTTACATCTTTTAATTACTTGTCATCTTCTGTGAATTTTTGGAATATTGTTAAATACACAAATTTGTGTGCTAGTGCGTGCTTTAAAAATTTTCCGGTGTCTGTAGCATATAATATGTCGTGTTTGGACTGACAGCAGTTGGTTGTACACTTATTATCACACCGGCGTTAAAACGCTGAAGGTAAGAATGACATATGTATCATGCGATATATATTACAATATTTAATTTGCCATGAATATTAAATCGTAAATAAAATATTTCAATTGGAAAATAATTATGAAGTACTCTGCTTTCAACCTCTAGGTTAAGTATTCAAATAACTAATAACAATGACGTCATACGTATAGAAATTATTACCATGTATAGGTAGTAATGCTTAATTAAAGTAAATTTAAAACCGTATAGAAAAAGTCCTTCACGCCCTAGTACTAATAAAAAATGAAATAATGTAAATTATGATTTGAAAATTACATAAAAATTTGTATTCCTGTTGTGCAACCAAAATACTTTGTATACTATATTCAGTTGTTCCAGGGTTAGTTATGTTATGAATGCATACAAATGAACATTTTTATTATCATTGCACCCACAATTCATGAAAATATGTGTATGATGAAAAAATGCAATAATTGAAGGCCGATTACTTTTTCAGTTTCAGTCAGTATTACTCTAATTTAAAATGCCATTTGTAAGAAAAAATTTAATTGTCAATTACCGAAATTGAATTACTGCCTTTTTTAATAATATTTAAAATAAACATTTTAAAATGACCTGCACATCTCCAAATAATATGTATATTTTGTTAAGAAAAAGTAATTGTTCAGATTGAAGTTAATTTTGGACCGTTACAACTTTACAAGTTTTTACATCGCCTTAACTTAATCCAATATTTTCTTATTTTAGCATGTACCTGAAAGATTTTTTGCCATGTTTCGTGTTCGAATTTGAATGCAATCTTCCAATGCAATATTAATATATCATTCAATATGTAAAGTGCATTGAGACTGTTACTGATATTTTAAATTAAATATATTGTAGTCCGTCATTACCCACAACTCGTAACAAGGCTTTCAACTTTTTGGAATGGAGGGCAGGGTGAAAGGTTACAGCCGACCATTTGCAAGAAACAGTCGTGCTGCGGAGCTGGCAGCAGCGGTTTCTGCCCCAACGTCAACTGGCAAAGGAGCGGGATCATCTGCTGGAACCTCCTCCTCTACAGCCACTGCAACATCATCGGGAACAAATGTTAAGCCGCCACCTCCAGCGCCAAAAGCTAATGCACCATCAACCTCTGCTGCAGCCGCGGCTCCTCCTGTAGTTGCACAAGAGTATAGTGTTCGAGTTCCAAAGTAATCATTCAATAGTTTCCTGTGCTGAAAAAACCAAAGTGATACCACCTAAATGTTTGGAATTTCATGAAAAATTTTAATATCTGACGTAATTTGTGTTTCTTTCGTTTATAGGACTACTATAAAGCCCATCTCCATTATGCGTTTTAATGGAGCTTTAGGTGTGGACCCATCCAAATGGACCAGTTTAAAAATGGTTCGAGAGGATAATTCTAAGTCTCATAAGAATCCAGTTTTTCAAGAGGATGACAACATGCCTAAGTATTACTAATTTCCGTATTGTATTTTATACCCAATAACTGAAAGGTAGTTTATAGTATGATTTTCAATTTAGATTCGGTGCTGGATCGGAATACGGACGTGAAGCTAGGGAAGAAGCTAGAAGACGAAAGTATGGTGGTAGTAACAGAAAGAAGTACAATGCTGAGGAGCAACCATGGATTATGAAAACTTCGGAAAAGGGGAACAGAAAGTTAGTTGATATACGTTTACGGTATCGTTACTAATTTCTCACATATTTTAACATATTTCATCATTCCTGTAAATAGATATAGAGGAGTAAAAGAAGGTGGTGTATCTGAGAATGCATCCTACTACATTTTTACTCAGGCAGTTGATGGTGCATTCGAAGTTTTCCCTGTGAATCACTGGTACAACTTCACTCCAATCCAACGATACAAATCTTTGACTGCTGAAGAGGCGGAAGAGCAGTTTGGAAGGTTATATTAATTAATACATTCTTGTTACAAAGTGATGTCATGTTTTTATGGTTGTGGAAGGTTTGGTTTATTGGTGTTTCATACAAATAATTATTAATATTAGACGAAACAAGATTTATAACTACTTCTCTGTCATGGTCCGAAAGAGATTGAAGGCTGATGATGATAATGACGAAGAGGGCGAAAAACTTCCCACGGGAAAATCTTCGAAAAAGGGTAATTTACAGTTACAAATATGACCCACCACATAAAGAGCAATAGAGCAACAGTATCCGTTATATCATTTTGTAGGATCGTCAAGTCTAAAAGTGAGTGAAATGGAAGACTGGGAGGATAGTGATCATGAAGAATCTGATGACGATAGTGATAAAGAAGGAAAAGAACAGAAAGCTAAGAAAAGTACGTGCTGAGTTAGACGCTTGTTAATTTTTTATTATCGTACTAAGCTTCGACATATATGATAGATGACCTAGAATATTCATCACGTTGCTATTTTTCTTTAGAGAAGACAACTAAACCAAAAAAGAAGAAGAAGGAATCGGATGAGGAAGCTGAAGAAGATTCTGATGATGGTGATGAGGAAGGGCGTGAACTGGATTATATTTCTGATACATCTGAGTAAGACTTTTTCTGTCTGCATTCTTGGTATCGTATATTGCATATTACTGTAATAATATTAGAATTAATTATTTCAACTTTGGAAAATCCATAGGACTGAATCCGAAGAAGAAAAGGAGAAAAAGAATGACGAAGTTGGCGTTGATCAGGAAGAAGGTCTAAAAAAGTTATTGGACTCCGACTCTGACGAAGAAGAAAACCAGAAGAAGGAAGAGGTCGAAAAGGAAGAAGAGGAAGAAGAAGGTGCCGAGAAGAAGACAGATGCAACTACTAAAAAGGTTGAAGACGCTAAGGATACCAAGAAAAAACCGAAAAAGAAGGCAAAAGCTACTAAAAATGATACGAGTGCTCAGGAGAATCTCTCAGATGACGATGATGATTGCGATAAGCTTGTAGATGAATTGGATAATGCTATTGAAACAGCCAAATTAGAGTCTGGATCCAGTGGAAATAATTCTGGCAACTCACGTGATGGTACACCAGATATAGATATAATTACAGGAGGAAAACGAAAAGCAACGTCAGACTTAATTAGTGGTGTGACCAATGCATCCAAAAAAGCAAAAATTGAACTGTCACCAGCTTTAGTTCAATCGGCTGCGTAAGTTTCAAGATTCTTTATTATCAGTAAACAATTACGGCATAATTCATTTCATATTCATTGATTTATATTGTTTCAACATGTATCGTGTTTTGCTTTTTGATGCTATAGCTCTGAATACCTTAATAAGTCTTAAGCTAGTGGTTGATATTTGTGAACAGCTTCTATAGACTGACCAGTGTTGTATAGTTCACGCTATGATTCACTACGTGATTATATAATATCAGGCGATGAAATATTTAGATCCATTTCATATAATATTTCCAATTCTTTTTCGTTAGCCCTAAAATATAAAGTTAAAAATTCCCTATCTTTTTATCAGTAGTCGATGGAAATATTATTTATTAATTCATCTAAACAAAAGAATGGTGATATATTTTTATGGTTATTTTAATTTCTGAATTGTCCAATACTAGTGTGTATTTGCAAAGACGGTCAACGGTTTTGGAGGGAAAAAACATTGTTTTGCTACATGTGCAAAAATACCCAACGTTGGCTCGAAAACGTTCAGTTTTAGGGTTTAAAGTTGTTAATTATACATCGCGTATAGAACATATATAGCTGTCACATTAAATATTTAACAATTTAGTTAACTCGTGTTATCGTTTATACCGTTAATTTCAACCTGTTGTAAAAAAGGTTGAAAATGAAGAATGTAAATGATTAAATTACTGTGGGCTCTTCGTGTTGCCCCATGGTGCTTTTTATGGAAAATTCCGGATGTACCATAGTGTATGCAGCAGTTCCTGTAGCTCATCGTCTTACAAATTTGTAGCATAAATAGTTTTGTGAGCTTGATATCCACTTTGTGTGTAGGGACTGTTTCGTAAGAGCAGTTTTTGCATAAGGTGATAAACCAGCACGGGTTATTGTAGGCCTATGATTTACTTACGAGTCACGTCATTGACATGGATGTCATAGCCACCTCTTACAATTATAATTAGAGACTAACGGCCCGGGACGGACGAGGGATGGGCGAACATATAAAGAGATAAATAAAACCCAACGGGGAACGTATACTTGCACTCCGTTCATATGAGAATAGGATTATTGTGTGTTCTGTGAACAACTAAGACTTAATCGCAACGGTTTGAGTGATCTAACGTATGTGCAGTATACGTGTAATGATATTCCTTTCGCATTCTTATTTCAATCGTAAAGCTCTAATGTGATAAACTAATATCGTTTAATTTTGCGCTTCTGTCATGTCGTCCCTTGAATCAAGTTTACTCGTTCAGTTTGTTGTTGTTTAATATCCTACGTACTACGTTAGTGTAAGTGTAAATTAAAGAAAATATCTTTGGGAAGAAAAAATGAGCTGTCGCCGGTGAAGAGCGTGATAAATAAGTGCATAAATTTAATATTCGCGTAACATCTATAGTCGCAACCGAATTTGATCGGGATTCCCGATTCGGGACTCAGCAGTATTCGAATAAGGTCTTTAAAATATATTTAAGATGTAGTATTTTAGTTACTTAACTACATTCGTTCGTTGTTAACGTTTAATTCGTTCGATTTTTGTCAGATTATTTGGAGATTTTTCGCTCGTAGTCAACTTGTTCTTACAAACATAAAAGAATTTTGAAATTAGCCAATTGCAATTGCTAGCTAATAACTATACGGTAACTCCCCCGTTTTGTACACCCAAATATTCATTATATATTTAAATCATATTAGAAAAGGATTTCGGTTCAGCAAATGCTGACACGATGTATTTTGCTAATAACGCTGGCATTTCAATTTTCATATTCTAACCACCAATGTTGAAAATTAATGGAAACTTCGGGGTACACAAAGTCCTTTTGAGGGACTTCTGTATTGAATTGTGATGTTACTGATGTAAGAATTCGAATACCGTTTGCTATGTTGTCTGTGCCTCCATTCTGTTCAAGTCTAAGTTTCCTCTTGTACAGAACCGTTGGTGTCGGCTAGGAATACGTCGCGTATCAAAGTAGCCAGTCGTGTGCGAACGAGAAATTGGCAATTAGTCGGGTTTTGAAATTCTTACTTCATATCTTTCGGGATTGTTCACTTTGAACAATTTATAGGTCTATTCTAACGAGATTTTCAGTAAAATCGAGTCATAACAACAAAATATCCATTTCAAAATTGTAGCTATCATTTTCAACACAACATTATTTGAATATTTATAATATTGCACTTGTATATGAAAATTTGTACCATATAAGGAAAATTGATAACAGATAATTGATAAGATCTACGTTTATAAATGTATTATATATTGTAATTTGTGTATTTACATGGTTTCGTTGCGTATTATTGACCCAAAATTCGCTGTATCCGGAAATTTGAAAACGAGTGGGAGGTTATTAAAAAATTAAAAATGATTTTTAGCATCGTTTGGTATATTTATTTAAAATTATTTATAATAATAATAATCGATGTAGAATTTATGAGATTATTACATGACAATGATTTCCAATATTTAATTTTTAATACAACACCAATACTACTTTAATGTCATAAATCCATGTTCAATAAAGATCGTTGTAATTTTTTTATTAGTAATTTTTGTATCCTACCTAATTTACAACTCGCTAATAAATTAGGACTATAAAATATTCAATGCAATTTAAACATGCTCGTGTCATAATGCACTGTTTGCTACAAACCTAGCTGCATTGCAAGTTCGGGTCAGGTATTGGAGTAATATCCATCTTAAATTCCATCCGTGTCGTTGTTAGTATTGTTACATCACATGGTACCTGGACTTAAACGATCACACTTACCTAAATAGTAAGTAGTCGTTCATTATTATATTACATCTATCTGTCTGAGTATTTTTGCTCTGCCATTGTTATAGTTTTTTTGTTTCTCTATGCACATGGGTTACCATTACCATCAGATGCATATTTTTAAACAGCAAGTAAATTGGGGAACGACGTAAGATAGCAGCTTTTCATAAATCATAATCATAGACAATTAAAATATCGTTCGAAAACTCTTGGCCTGTGGATGTATCAGCTACCCTCCATACTTGAAAACGATCCCCAGGTGCGTGGAGCAAACTTCCTGTTGCAAAATTTTTTCGATCGTACATATCGTACAAATTTTGTACTTGGTTGGACACCTAATGTATTGTTGCTCAACATGCATTCGAGTTAATTATAATTTGAGATTTCGAGATCAAAGTAGAAAAATAAAATGTGTCCGGATATTGGTCCAAAGCTCAAGTTCAGCAAATGTGTCTGCCATATTCGCCACAACGTTTGTGCGACTATTTATAAATCGCCAGGATAATCTCTTCACAAAATGTATCACCTTTAGTCTTTCGATTCTTATCATCGATTTTTAAAGACAGCTAGTATACGCTGGCGATCACGTCCAAGGTAGCAAATGGAGCAACATGCATTACCTAAATGAACTATTGAATTATCACAGCTCGCAAAGCGAAATACTGTATCCAAGAAGTTATTTATTCTTCTTTAAATTATACGATGCTTCAAAAATATTAAAATTATATGAACATTTGGAAATGGAGCGATGGAGTTACTATTCTGAATAAACCGATAAACCCTATCTTGGCTTTATCGAAAATTTGTTTTGGGGGAATTATTAGTGCACACTTTTCGAACATCTTATATGTCAAAACAAGAAGATTTCAAATGTGTGTGAAGGAAGATTGTTGAATCTAACTAATGGCGTCACTGGCTGGCACATGAGAATATGAGTATCATGATGAGAAAGACACAAGCTAAGCTACAGCTGACTAAGGAAAAGGAAACAGCTGAGATAATGCATACTCACTCGAGGCGGGAAGGGGATTACGGACTACGGACTATAAGAACCGAATATGCTATTGCATTTGCGTGTGTCAAAATAGAAAACGGTGGAAGTGGCAGAGAGTGGTGTGGTGATTAAATGTGCGGAAATAGAAATAAAGTTGCAGAGACTGATGATTAAATGATGGTGCATCTGTATCATGATTGTTTGACAGTTTTCTTATGAGTATTATTAACCTATCTTCAATCTTGTAGCTATATTTAAATTGTGGTTAACAATGTTGGCTCTTCGGAGATCAGTAACACCATTGAGGTATTTCTCCACAGCTATTAAGGAAGCAAAATCACGGTAAGAATGAAAGAAAAGTTATGTAATTTGATAAAGTTTGTGCAGTGGAATTGATGTACGTGTGACTTTTAAAAGTAGCAGTGTAGAATGGGAGAGTGTTGTTGGAATAGAAGTACACGCTCAAATTGATGTAAATTCGAAGTTATTCTCGCCAACAAGCGCTCAGTTTGGGGCTCCGGTGAACAGCTTAGTGTCACTGTTTGACGCTTCGGTACCAGGAACTTTGCCAGTAAGCTATTAAATTAATGGAACCATAGATGTTTTATTTAATTTAATAAGGTATCTAATTAGAATGTTTTCAAAGTTAAAGTTGAAACTATTTTTATGACCTTTTCTCTTTGATTTAAAGATTCTGAACCGTCAATGCGTTGAAGCTGCGGTGGCGACTGCATCGGCTTTATCTTGTCATATTAATAAGATATCAACATTTGATAGAAAACACTACTTCTACTCTGATTTACCAGTAAGCAACACGAGCATCCAATTTTTATTACAATTTGCAATAGCAATTAATCTCTTAATAGATAGATACGAGATATAAACCTTACATACGTTCATGACCTTATTCTGATTCATTGACGGACGTGTAATTTTGTTTTTAAAAATACGGAAAAAATACTTTTCACAGGCAGGTTACCAAATTACACAACAGAGAAAACCAATTGCTGAATACGGAGAACTGAAGTTTGTAACTATTGTTCCTGATGGCAAAATCAAGCCGTATTACAAAGTTTGCCGAATACGCCAAATTCAGCTTGAGCAAGACAGTGGCAAAAGTTTACACGATAAAGAATTGAATAGGTTGGTTGTATATCAATGCTGTGTTGACTAAATGTTAAATGTTTTGGTTGTTTTATCCATGAAATGCCTTTATTAATTGAAGGAGTTTGATCGACTTAAACCGTGCTGGAATTGCTTTAATGGAAATTGTGTTTCAACCTGATCTATCGAATGGAGAAGAGGCGGCGGCTCTAGTCAAGGAATTGTGTTTAATATTACAAACATTAAACACATGTAGTTGCCGGATGGAAGGTAGTACACATCAAACATAGAAATGTAGCGTTTCCCCTCAATTTCTCTAATTACAATTTATACCATTTAAACAAAAATGAAGAATTGCATTCTTCCCACGACAGAGGGTGCCTTGAGGGTGGATGCAAATATATCCGTAAATAAAAAAGGTGACCCCTTGGGCACAAGGACTGAAGTGAAGAACCTCAGTAGTTTACGCTCGCTGGTGGGTGCCATCGAACATGAAATAAAACGTCAAACAGAAGTACTTAAAGCTGGAGGCAGTATAATAAATGAAACCAGATCGTTCGACACAGAGCTTAAAATGACGATGCCAATGCGTGATAAAGAAGTTCAGCAGGTATAGATATAAGATTGGGGCAGGGGCGCTTTGATATAATACAACATTTTATTGTTACTTGATGGTTAATTTTTATACCTGAAGTTAAATCTGTAGTTTTATACCTCACCTATGTATTACCTTATTTTTAAAACTTTTTTATCATTGAACGTTATTTTTCTATACAATTTTGTTAATTTTAATTAATTAATTATAATTAAAATGATTTGTAACACCTCTGCCCGCAATGCAGATTTTATTGCCAATTGTCGTTGTACTTACATGTTAGTTTGGCTTAAATATCAGTACAAAACGACAAAGCTATCAAATAAAACCAGAAACGCAGAATATTATAAATGTTACTTATACGAAACCTACCATCAAAAATATTCTAACCTTTGTAGATATATATATGACACACTGATATATTGGTACTAACTAGCTTTCGCTACTTATTGTAGGATTATCGTTTTATGCCAGAGCCAAATTTGCCTCCTTTGAGACTTAAAGACCATTTAGATGATACTCACAACTTGGGTCCCGGCGAAGTGAATATCACGGGCATCACGAAAAGTTTACCGGAACTACCTGACTCTGTGAGAAGAAGTCTAATTGCAACCTATTACTTACGATTGGAGACAGCACATATTATTGTGGTAAGTATGTGTCTCTATAGCATGTACTGGTATATAGAAAAATTATCGCAGTCGCAACGACTTTTTGTTTGGCTAAGTTTTGTTTTATGTTTGTTGATTTTATTTTTGAAGAATACTCCAGGTTGTACACCTTACTTTAAAGCAGTGATGAAACACATTCCTTCGGAGTACGGTGTCCGGACAGCAAACTTTCTGATGACGGAAGTCATGGAAGAGCTGAATGAGAGGGATATTACTTTTGAGACATTGTAATTTTAACTTTATATACGCTTCCAAATTTTTATTTACTAAATTTATGCATGTAAATATCTAATGAGGCATGGCATAAGCAGTCTGATAGACTATTAGATTTATTGTGTTAGCTTCAATCGATTTCAGAGTGGAAGTTGAGGTGGAAATTATTTGCTTTCTTCTACAGCTTTATAACATACCTATATGTCGTATTATGAATGGCGCTGTAGCAAATAATTTGATTTGAAGTTAACAGTTTGACGAAAGCTGTTATTACTTTTTTCAACATTTGCTTTTTGTTCCTCCTTAATGGCTTAACTATTTGAAATTTTATTTTCTGCAGTTTATTACTGACGGTAATTTCTTGATAGCGCTTTTGGAACAATCCAGTATGTCTAACGCTGCGAAAAAATTTACAAAGAAGCAATCTGCGCTAAAGTTTGATTGCAGTCTTACAAGCTTATAATAACACTAGGGTATACTAATGAATTACTACATTAGCCGAGAAGCGTTGTGAAAGAGTTATTGGTGTAATACTTTTTGAAGTTAACGAGCATATATACTATTTCTTAAATTTAATAACTTTATGTATGCCTCTGCCTTGCCTCTGTCTGTTACTTCTTCGTCCTCGTACCAGAAATTACTTTGCAATTTTTTTTACATTGCTGTAGTAACGTGGATCCTGTCGTCATCTCTGAAATAATTACGTTGATTGAGACTGGAAAAATACATGTGAACACGGCTAAAGATGTGTTTACTCGTTTGTATCATGGGGACACAAGAACTCCCTTAAAGGTATGCTCTTTTGGACAGCATTTATCGCTTGAGCAGAAATATCAAGTTAGGTACAGTAACAGTATACGTAACGTAAAAAAATATATTAAATTTGCTTATAGATTGTTGAAGAAGAAGGATGGCTATCTGTTAGTGACGATAAAGTAATTCAGGATGCATGTGCTCGTGTTATCGAAGAGAATTCGGCATTAGTAAACAACTTTAAAACTAACAAGAAAGCCAAGCATTTTAACAAATTGATTGCACTGGTGAAAAGTAATTTCCAGGAAAAGCTGGATATGAAAAAGGTTTCTGAAACGATGCAAAAGTTAATTCGAGAAAAATAAAGATTACTATAATAAAAACTGTTTTGTCAACATGTATTATTTTTATATTTATCGTCTAATTTGACACAGTTCAAATAAGGTTTGTTCATTTATATTATTTGGCTTTCGATGGATTTGTCATGACTCATGAGGTATATGGATGAACGTAGCAAAACAACGTGTATGAAAGTTGGCAACTCAAGAGACAATTAGAGAGATAATGTACGATACGCTCCACAATTTGCATCAAATTAGGCGGACATGTTAATGTGCGAATGACACCGGGAATGAAATTTGGTGTCAAGGCACCTCTTAGTGGAAGTGGTATAAATTAAAAGTTACCCAAGTTGTCTCAAATTTAGATATAGTTATATGTTGCGTACATAAGTAATTTTGTTAAGTTGGGTCTCGACTGGTTGGCCCCTAGGGCGTATACGTAAAAATCTTGCTTTACTTCCCATTTTAAGCCGTTCGACGACGAAGTTCTATCGGAATGGGGGTTTCAACATTCGACTCGTAATGATTAGATACATGAAACCGGCACGACTTCTACGATCCCTTGAAATTGGATGGAAAGCATTGGTGTACAACTCCGGCAGGATGGTCGTACATTATAAGCTGACTGTTTTTTATTTCTAACGAGGTTGTTAGTGAATAATAACAAGGGGAACTGTGCATGGTGTGAGCAAGGAAGAAGAAACAGTAAATTCATTTAAAATGATATCGTCAGTAAAAAATTTATTACCAAATTTAAAAAATATTATCAGTCGTACGTTGCTTACAATTAACATTGCATCCTTATTTAAGAGAGAGACACTCATAAACTAAAAAATATATACCTTTTATGGGTGCCGCCGCTGCGACAATATACTCAAGTTAATAACATGAGGGTAAGTTAATTTTCAGTATTTGTTTTCCAATTTTCACTCATGCAACATTTATTGATGATTTTTTTAAACGTAATAAAATAATTAGACTAACACAGCCTTTCGTCGAAACGTACATCTTGCACACAAGTCAGGATAATCAACTTGATTGTCCTAAATAATAATAGTAAATATAACGTTAGTAAATGTATGATAATGATATAGTCATGATCCTGCAAAAACAGCAATCATACACACGCAATTTCGCATCAACACAATCAGTTAGAGTTAAAAGCATATAAAATTATCGATTCTACACAATGAAGCAATTAACCAAGGCGATTACCCAATACTTGTTGAATAATTTCCGTCTTTCTTCTTTCTGCTTCCAAAAGGGTTTCTGCCGTTCGACGAGCTTCTTCACTTTTCTTCAGGTCATTTTCCATTGTTGATAGCTTTTGTCGGGATGTTTTGTAGTCCTATATATCAATATTATAGTTTAACGGTATTATGTCAAAGTATGATTAGATACACAAATATAACGTTCTTATTAATTATTATTAATTGTTAGTGTGAGTATTGAGTATATCTTTTTTACCTTCTCAACTTGCTCCAACTTGTCCTGCAGCTTTCTCTTTTCCGTCGAATGCTTGTTCGAAGAATCTTGGGCTTCATCTCGGCTCTTTGTAAGTGCTACAAAATATTAGTCGCATCAATTAAAGCATTATGACTTATGACTGTCATAGCGTGACAAAATAAGGCCACTACAATGATGCTACAGGAACCTACCTTCACAAGATTCTATTAGTTCTAATCGTTCCTGCTCAAGTCCATTTAACCTCTCACATTTTGTTTTGTATAGACCTTCTTGATACGCAAGTTGCTTACGAAGAGATTGTACGGCCTGTAGGAAAGAAACGACTCATTTATATGATACAAGTTATGATAACCTGTATCGGCAATTTTTATCATGTCGTTTATAAACGGTAAATTGAAGTGACAAACCTTCAGATGCTTAGTTTCAGTGTCTATTTTTTTCTCCTTTGTGACTTCCAATTGTCTTTGCAACTCATGATATTCCTTTTGTAGTGTCGTTGTCGATACAGCCCGTCGAGTAACTAGTTCCGATTGCTTATTGAGCTGAAATTTTCAGCGTGCATATTACAAACTGAAGTGTGTATCACATCATATCACATTTACAAAATGCAGTAGATTTACCAATAATTTTAGCCGACTAATAACGCGATTCAGATGAAAAATGTGCTCATTCATGTTAGTTAATTCCATTTCGTGCATGTCACTTTTCAATTTGTACCACGCGAGAACGTCATCGATAGCTCCGTCATTACCCTACAAAGGAATAAATTCAACGTATTTATACATGCAAAATAATCCTTGTAAAACGATTAAAATATAATATGTTTCCTTCACTAACTGTATGGTGATGTAAATCAAACATTTCTAAGTTGTCATTTAACTTCTTTAATCCCATTTGAGCTGCAAAGGAGAGAGAAACTGGGCGTTCTGGGGACACAGGCAATGCTTTGGAAGAGTACGATTCTTTCATTTCCATGAGAGTTCTTGAAACACCGGTGCGACTAAATGCCATTATTACATAAAGAAATTTAATTTTAAAGAATAAAATAAAACCAGGATACTTGCATCGTGGCGATATTTTTTTAGTTAAACTGATACTCACCATTTTGCGGAAAATCCCACTACGCCCAGTAAACTCAACGCCTGCGTAATAAGTTCTTCATTTCCATTGGCAATGCAATTCGAAATATGAAACCATGTTTTTTCTTTCTCTAAACTCTGGATTAGCTTAGTTGTGCTCTTTGATAATTTGGATATTGCATTTAAAACTGCAACAATGCAGGTTGACATCTGAATGCAAGGTGCATGTGATGTATCATCGTCGGATAGTAGTTCGTTCAACAATTTCAAAAGAGAATCTTCACTCAAGAGTTTTGAGACCTTTGTCATAGCTTGACCATTAGCATCAGTTGTTTGCAGATGAGCTAAGGAACTGAGGCGATTGAGCTGCAACAAATTAATTTGTGACAATTATATACAAACCTTACTACATGTTTAAGACGAAAAATAGAACCATACCAAGTGTGTATAAGAAATATAGACGTACCAGTCTAATAGTTAAAATATTCTTTGTCAGATCAACAGGGCGTGAAGAAACGGTTATTTCACAATGGTCCAGCGCAAATTTAAAAGAATCGACAGATATATTACTCCTGTTCGACTTCAGAATTCTATCGACAATGTGCAAATGAGTTTCCAGCACAGCAATTTGAGCTCTGGATTTAGGCAGAGCCAGAAGTGAAAGCTCATTTAATGATGTTGTAATTTTTTCCTAAAACATAAAATATTCTCAAGTTTATTTAAGATCAGCAAGTGAAAATGATAACAATGTTATCATAACATACTTTTATATGTCATTAAATTACCCATTGACGATCATACTCTCTTGCAGGTATTTCATCAGAACACAAGGACTTGAGCAAATTGAGGATAGATTCCACCACCGTTTGGCCCTTTTCGGTACGCAATAATGGAAAAACTTTGGGAACGAATTTGGAGAAAACAGTTGTGTAGATATCGTCCAAAATTGTTTCCACAATACTTTTGACCTTTTTTGTACTCTGTGAATTATCTTGACTCTCTTCTTGAAGCATTTTGTTGCTCCGTGTGAGGCATACACTAACACACATCTTTGTGTAATACACAGTACTTGCAATGTTCTGCATGTTGATGGATTTGTCATTGTCAATTCTGTTTTGGATTTCTGCATAGGTGTTTCTTATGTTATTTATCTGTGAGCTTAGCGTCACAGCTATGCTTTGGTCAGTAAGGAAACAAAAATTAACTCCCATAGTTTTCAACTCATCGGTTGCGCCTTCCTCCGAAAGAAGATCAATAACACGTTTCAGGACGACTTTGTAATTGGCTTCTCTTAGAACGATGTTTAGGCAGTTTTGGTTATTAAAAATCAGATTGGAAATTATGCGCAGAACATATAACGTAACCTCATGTGGTGTGTTTGGCGTTAGAAGGATGGTAAATGTCTGCTTAATCAAATTTGGCAGATAAGGAATAGACCATGATACTACAATGCTCCTCGATAATACTTCGATAGACTTCAAAATTTTGGCATGGCCCAGCTTCTGATACTTGTCAGTCAAATAGGATGTCAAATTAGTCATAAGTGTGGTCTGATCACGAAGATAAGCTTGGATATCCGTGTTTGTTATTGACAAAGAGATGATAAAATCCAGAAGTTTCAGGAAAAAAGGATCCAACACTAGGGTCTGATCTTTCCCGAGCTCCGCTCGTGGTCTGCCCTGCGATATATAATTTTCGATGAGGGTGCACATGTCTTGCCATTGTTCTACATTAAGGAAATCCGCCTCTTTCAGTTCTTCAAACACCTACACAATAATAAGAAATATTACAAATCCGACGTTGTAGGTCACAGGTACGGAAGAACGTCCTCTCCCACTCTATACAAATCAGTATTTTTTATCTTATCTTATTACCTGAAATGCCTTTATAGCCTCCTCCTTTTTCTTAGGACTCGCAAATGGATCTGGACTACTCGCAAATTCATTTATCCACTCCGTCCAAACTTTCGTCATTTCGCATTGAGCCATCTTACTTCACAATCAACGGTAAAAGTAAATCCACGTTGTGTCACTTGTACTAAGGCTCGATGTTAGTATCTACCACCTCCACCTCACCAAAACTAAATGATTGTGTTTTCCCGAAGCCCAATTTAAAAATGCTGGCAAATGATACCTACTGTTTTATTTTTTAAAATTATTTAAACGTTCAACTTTCTACATCGCCTATTGTCACAGTTAAAATCTGAAGTGGTGAGTGTCACAAACAATCCACGTAAAATATCTCATAGAGCATAAAACTTCATAAACAGGCAACAATAAAGGATATGCCTCCTATAATAAGAACTGCAGCTAGGGCCTCTTTCTTCTAGTCCATCCCTCACAATAATAAAAATAGCAAATTAGAGTATTCAAGGACAACAAAAACGAAAGGAAAAGAAAGAGACAAAATGAGTCAAAAGAAACAAAAGATTTTGGACCGTTACGGCGTCAACACATGTAATAAACCGCGTTCTGAAAACAAACTTTTGACATTATATGGGGCAACATGTAACAAGCATTGGTAATCATTGTTACCGTATATACTGCATTGCAAGTAAACTCTTAACGCGCCCCCACCACCGTTCACAATGATGATAGTACATTCATATTAGATAGGTGGGGAAAGACGTTTACCACTTTACCACCTATCATTTCATGTCCAGCAGTTTAGTCTAGTCCGCAGGAGGAGGAGGAGGATGCGTTTATGCAAACCCCGACCCAAACCCTTCCTGTCTGGTTCTGGTAGAATTTATAGAAGAACATGTAAGCCTAATATATACAACAAAGAGAAATGGCATTGCAATTAGGGCAGATATCAATAGGTGGTGCCCGCGTACACGTTTCATTTCTCGTGTCATGTCGATTGCGTACATCTTTTACACCCGCGCACACAATAAATGTATTGATATTGGCAGTTAGGATTTTGGAACAAATTTTCGGTATTTCGTATTGCTAGTGCATTGTACTACTCTCTGCACGCCCTATAACTAGTGTGATCTAAAAGCTAAAATTGTAGTTTTACCAGACACACACTTTTCTTAGAATTCCCGTTCATCCGTTTGATGTAGCAAAAACAGTTTTAAAACGAACACAACAAAAAGATTACCTAGAATGTCATAGGAAAAATATTGGATATGCTATTTGAAGGGTAGAACTTTTTTTTCATGAAGAGTACTGCTGACTAATTCGTAATTTGTCGTTGCCAGGTTTGTCCACTATCTTCAAAAGTTTACAATTCCCATGACATATGATGTTTACTGAATGTTAGTTAAAAATGAATCAATTCGCTATTTATCTAGTGTTGCTTACTAGCATTTTAAATTGTGTTGGAAATTGGCATTTAATAAAGTAGCACAGAAACTAAACTACCTTCATGGTTAGTCATAGGAAGCAATAATGATTTAGTTTTGTGGTGCGCTAAGAGGAAACAATGCCTACTTATTGTCATTTATGCGAGTTTACTTTACAGTAAATAGTCAACACGCAAGATCCAATGCTAATTTCAATATTTCTTAAACGTATATCTCAATTATTTTATTCAGCATTCTTCGCAATCTCGAGTCATGTAATCAGGTAAACGTGCTAATTTCCAGAGAACCGACGAAACTATATTTTTATGTATTCGTTTGCATCGACTGCCCACACACATATAGCGACAAACTACTCTCAATTGATAATAAAATGATAATGAAATACTAAACGAAAATTTTTAGTACAGGAGGCCTATGGAAATATTGTTTGCTTTCGACTTTACATGAATCTTTCCCAAGTGCTTTTCTACATCTCGTTTCCTACGATTTATCTTTAAATAAATGCTTTCCTTCAGGCCAGGTTCGATGTAGAATGAAGTAGAAAAAGAAAGAAATATAAAAGGGTTTTTCTGTTATTCCGCTTCGCATGTCTTTTCGTCTTTTGTCATTTGTAGGGACAAGCACAAGCCAGTGAGTAAAAAACCCAAGCGGAGTTTTGTCGTTTACCATTATAAATGGTGTATATATATATTATCCTATAATACAACGAAATTAAGAAAAAGGATAGAAGTATACGAGTCCGCCTAAAATATGACTCTTCTCACCTTCGGAGGCGAAATCCTAGGGAAAACTGTTATACAATGAATAATAGAACGAAACTTGACTCATCCTTGACATAGGTACAATAGTTCTTTTATTTCCTATATGTAGCTTTTGTAACTTAGGATAAGTTTACATCAGCTATACTTATAAACTTCTCTTTGTTGTATAGAAAAGCAGTGGTGGTTGGTGATGCAAGGGTTTTAGAGACATAGAATTAGAGTGTTAAACATGTCAAAATCAGAGTAAGTATAACCTTGGTATGCTTGAAAGATGCAATGCAATACGCACTTAGGTATGTTTGGATACTGATGCTGGATGAATACGCGTGATGCGTACCTGGTGGCTACTATTGCAATAGAAGCAAATGGAAGAAGGATAAGTTCCTTCAACTTGACAACACATACAAACCTTTTTTTCCAGCTTCCACGTGTCTGTAGGATTTTGTACGGCACGTGTAGGAAGAAAGCGAAAGTGACTGATGCGTTGATGCTTTGCCGTGTTTGTAACCGTCCGTTATTATTGCGAAGAACGAAAAGGAACTTGCTGTCGTGGTTTCTCGTTTGGATCTGTTTTTTTATCCTTCTTTACCGAACAACCGACCTCCCTCCTTTACTTCTGTGTCTTGCAGTAATATTCGTGTAGTGTGGCAGTTTGTTTATCTAGGTACATGGTTTGATCCTTCCAGAATTTCGACCAAGGCAGGAATAATGTAATAATATTTAAATGGGCACATTCCCCTGCTTTTTTGTATGCATTGTATGCTGTTGTGCTAATGCCAGATATTTTTCTTTTCTTGTTGTTGTTATTATTGGGCAATATATATTTGTTTACAACAAAAAAAGCTTTCACATATACACAAATCCGTAAGTGTGAGTGTGCAATCTGAAAAGCCTAATTTTTGTGCAATTCTTTGTATACTATACACCGTTGCATAATATATCATTTTTGGATGTACAAGCATATTTAAAATACTTAAAAATAAAGATGGTGGAATGATTTTGGCAGTCCTTTCCTCGCAACCAAGGGTATTTCTTTACTTTCTGAAGTCGGAGGTGACACTAGTTTGGTAGAACCGTCTGCCCGCGATAACAGAAATTTGAAACTGATTTCCCACGAAAGTTGTAGCATTTTAGCTTTAAATACTTTTAGAAGTCACTGGTCATTCATCCTGGGTTAAATTTTATGAAACTATGTATGTAACTATTGATTCATTGAGAGTGCATCTGCATAGCAGGTCTCAGAAAAAATAGTTTGTTTTGAGTATTTATCACACGGTTACCCCCATAGGTGTTGAGTTCATGCGCTCAAATTAAAATATGCTTTTTTTCCTATGCTAAGCCGTCAAGAAATTGTCAGTGGAAATTCGAATTTCGGCAATGGCAATGGTATGGAGTATGCAATAGTTGATCGTTGGTAGAGGAGAATTCTTTTTTTTGTCAATTAACTAGCATTTGAATGGTAAAGAAATATATCCATTCCGATTTCTCTTTTCGAAACATACAAATTGACTACGGTCAATTAGTTCCTATGTAATTCTACACATAAATGGTGGCCGTGTACAATAACTTGCTGAAAGTTTTATTATTATTAATAATATTCAACCTTTGACCTTGCATGGCTCTTTTTGCTCTTCATTTTCCTTCCCACCTCTTTTAAAACAAAAGTTTTTTTTCGTTCAATACAACAACACAATAGGTACCACCATCTTGTTGTAATAACGCCGTGCCATCATATTTACAATTTATTTAACTACCAACGTACATCCATAAGTACCTCACATACGGCCCTCACTCTCAATAGTCTCAATATACACATTTTCCGTCAGTTTATCTCCGTTACATACTACATCCAACTAACTTTTTCATTAAACGCACAATAAAAAGCAACATTGTATGTGCTGTGCTGTTGCTGCTGGTGTTGGTCATGATGACGACATTACGTAATAATACACGAGGCCGATGCTGCTATTAGTACCATTACCATATACTTCTATTTCACTCACACATGCGGCGATAAAAACGTTCTAATGCGCTTTTAACAGAGAATTATTTTCTTTCCCAAACACACGAGAACGAGTGAGCGAGCAGAAGCGCGTTCCTATTGTTATACACCTATAAAAACCATCATAATAATTCTCTCCATGTAATAATAACATGTAGGTATTTAATAGTTAGGCATGGGCATACATTTCACCAAGCACAGCGTAACATAACGTGCAAAACTTATAGTTAGAGCCAGCAACTAGGAAGAAAGCGTGTTTCGTGTTGACGACAAACTGATGATAATAATGTTGCTGGTTGCTGGTACACTGGAACTACATTGTATTGTAATGCAATATAGAAAGAGGACGAACTAGTCGCACTCGCAATTGCAGCAACGGGGCAGAAACAAGGGGTACTAATATAATATGTGTACTGGTATTTCTATAAATGGTAGCGGCGGCTGTGGTGGATGTTGGTGGCGGTGGCTCTGTGTGCGATGTGGCATTAGCGTTTACTCTATAGTCCGTCATTTTCAAGTTTCTGTGTAGAAAAGCTATTGTGATGCCGCTGCTATGCGCTGCTATGCGCTCTGTATACGTATACGTAATAGTAAGTGAAAGGGATTGTAAAAATAATAATAATAATAACATTGATACGGTATAGCATCTCTCCTTAGGATTTTGGGCATATGTTTTTGAGGGCAATGACCTCTCCCGCACAAAACAACATTTCACACACACACACACACACACTGTCGCTGAGAGAGAATGAAAAGCACACGCTTTTTTATTTCTCTCTGCTTCTCCTCCCAATTTTTTTTTATACCAAACACTCCTCTTCTTGTATTACTAGCATTACTACTAATACTACGAAATGGGTGATGGTACTGAAGCCACTGCGGTTGTTACCATCATCAAATCGAACACATGATGACGATACATCCTTTTCTTCTTTTATATAAAGCAGTTAGTTGCCCATGTAGTTTTATATACAATGTCAGCATCCCAGCAACAACATCTGAACATCTCGTATACGGTTAAATAGGAGTTTTCCTGCGAATACAATGTGTAAGCCTGTAGGTATTATAGTTGACGGTTCCTAACTGTCGCGGTGCAGAACTAACGCGTGTATTATGTAATACATATTATATAATAGAACATGCTGTATGTGTAGGGACGACGAGATGTTCTCTGGTGGAGAATGAAGATGTAAAATTCGAAAGAAAGAAAGCTCGCCTAGCTAGAAGCAAAAAGAGAGAGAGAGAGAGAAAAAAAAATACAAAGTTTGTAGTAAGCTCTCTTGACGATATGATGGGATAAAATGTTCATATGTGGCAGTAATTCCAACACGTTCAAATTTAATTTCTAGTTGGCTCCTTCCAAAAAAAGAAATTCACCGATGCAGAATAATAATGTATGAAGAGGCGCTCTTTCTGCATGCTTTATGACAACGCATCACACAGAGACATTTTATGAAATCGTGCATGGGCCAGAAAAATGGGAATGGAAGCCCTATATATATCTCTCGCTGTATATTTTATTTTGGAGGTTACGTTGCTAAATGGGGTTTTCCTCTCTCGCTTACTGTCACTCACTACATTCTTCCCTTTTCCAGAAATTGGATTACATAATATTTTATGAAGTCTAGAATGACTCCGTAATTGGTTTGAGGAAGGTTGAAAGGTGCGTGTGTGGTACTGAAGTTGCGGAGCACTTCCAGTAACACGACAGCAACAACGAAGACACATTTCCATCGACGGAACCACGAAAGGTATAAAAAACGATGAAACTCAAACGATCCTCGATAAGAGCGACAGCACGACAATTAAGACGATCAAGGCAAATTTTATAAGTTTATAGGCGAGACGAGACGAGTCGGTGGTGGCAATAATCGAATCACCATGAAGGTAACTTATTTTTGTATTTGCATTTTTAGCATTATACATACAAAAAACCTAGATTGGTATATTTACAAAGTATACATATATATAGAAAGATTGCATGTAAATTGCCATTTACATTAGGCCCATAATTGCATTTTAAGAAGTAGATGTTGTAACTTCCGTCTGTCACTTGGGTAAACTATGCGCCTCTCATTCTTATGAATCGATGTTGCATTATTTACATGGAGATACGGAGTCGCAGTCACAGTTAATAATACAAAAAAATGTTAATAACTGTCTGTGTGCTATATCGGAGGGCAAACAGTTGCTATAAAGTTATTACTGTAATCTACTCTGTTTGATACGTTTAGCAGTTGCATGGTTAATACAACCGAGGAAGCTAACCTGGAAAGGTAACTTTATTGGCGACACTATTTACGTAATAACGGTGCGTCTGTGCAAGTAAACGGGAACTTCATCATAATTTCATCATTGATTAACTACATTTGAACTAGCTCGGTCGTATGTCAACACACTCCTGGAGAAATATCGTGACTTACCGTTGGTTATGGATCAACGGGTAATTGAATGAAACTGTGGAAAGGATTTTTTTAAATCATTCTGCTAAATAGGGACATCAAATATAAATAGACACTACCTTGAACTTCCTCCTTCGTATGAGCAAACATGGGCTGTTTTAACATATATACTTATGGTGTGTTACGGTTGACGGTAGAAAACGAGGCGGTGGTGTTTCATGCCTGGAACTGGAACGTTATTGAATGATTCATGCCGAGAAAATGGGAAACAGGAAAGGGATACGGGGGAACTTGATACGCTGAAAAACTTCGTCCACTTTTTGTTGAGCTGATTGCAATTTCTGATAGCGTTATTGCTTTATTAGGTCACTCTGTGGCAACCAAGTCACGTCTGTTTTGCTATTCACGATATTGCTGTGTGAAAAAGTTGAACCAGCTAGCTACTACAAAGATGACTGCACAATTCCTTGACTTGACAGCATGCATGCCTGCTTTCCCTGCTTTGTTGTACGCTGAACATGTTATGGTCGTTGCTCAATTACGCCGAACGAAAACTGTCATCCCCATACTTCTGGTGTTTTTGTGCTGGGGATTTTGACCCTTGGGTTTTTGAACGTACCTCTACACTTCCTATAACCCGGTGTTACCCGAGGAACTACTGGAACTACTAGGAACATTTTCCGACAAGCAGTCAACCGTGGGGTTTAGTTAGTTAAAGAATTGAGGAAGATTGATATATAAAAAATTGTAAGTAAATTGGGAAAGCAAGCTGTCTTTTTGCAGGGTTGAGTAATGCCGTTATTGTGGGAATTATTAAGGGAAATTTATCTATTCCAAAGCTAGCGGATAGTGGCGGAATATTTTGAGAGAACATGTTATGGCCGACTTGGGATGACATTGTATTTAATTTTGCTCAATCTCTAATTTTGACAACTGATAACTTTGCAAATCATTTTTTAAAGATATTTGGGTAACGTACAATCATTAAATTTGTGAAGGGCTATTGTTTTATGTTTAAGCACGCACATCACATTCTCGGTGCAAGTGTTTCCAAATATCCATTATGATGCTGCAATCGAATGGGATTTACACGGTACAATTTGACGTTTTCTCTAACATCTGAAATGTTTTCATTTAGAATGTCTTCTACATTCCCGTTGTACCAAATCTACAATTGTGCTATACCTATGCCTATAAGCATCAGTTATATATTATTCTTTACTCGAATCGCACAATTATTACATCCACTCATTCTTTCTATTACAAATTGGAATATAAAACCTCATTTCCTCCCGTTCTCTCTATACTTGCCTTGTCACGTTGTAATGGGCAGGAACAAAAACAAAAATAACTCCATATTATTTTCACGTATGACGGGAGCTTATTAATTACACATGTCTAAATTTGGTTGAGATTCAGTCCGAGAGGGTCATATATATCCAGAAGCGGTACTACTTATTTAAAATGAGGTGACAGCAAAAACAGTAATTGAAGCTTTTAAACCACTGAGACCAACAATAGCGACGTGGCTACCCTTTTCATGCAATAATGTGACAGCAATTGTTAATTGATTATCCCAGTATTTCGTATGCACTTGGATAGTTAATTATACTCCGACGACGGCAATGGCAAATTATTTAAGCTCATGTAGAACAATGACAACGAGTCTGTTCTTTGTGTTCTTCTACTCAACAACTCCAAACAAAAGCAAAGCGGTGCTGATTGAATGATTGGTTGTGGTGGAGGCAGAAAGAGGTAGATGGTACTAATAATTGCTGAGATGTACTTTATAATGGCGGGTCAATTAAACATGGGGAAATCATATTTGGTATACATCTCCCCTTCCAAACTTCCCATTGGTAGCCAGAATTTAGCAGTAGGAGCAGCAGCAGCATTTTATATATTATAATAGTGGGCGAAATCGACGAATATGTGAGTTGCATGTTGCAGCGTTATTATCATTAAAACGTAATAGGCGTAATTCCAAATGAAAGAAGACTGAATTAACTTTCATTAATTACGAAAGAGCTTCCCGATAATACTTTTTTCTTCTCCCTGAGCTTTTCTCAGGCTGATATCGAATGAGAGTAGTGCTCACTCAATCACTCGGAGGGAAAATCCACTCTTCTCCATTCTTTTGAAGAATAGCAGCACTAACAACAACAAAGCCTGCATGGCATGCAACCGTAGTTTGAGCTACATAATATTATGTTTTCTCCATCTCAGCCACCTTCGGTTTCATTACTACTACCGTTGTTTGTTGTTGTATTCCCGCAAACACTTATGTGCACGAAGAAGCCAGTACTTTTTGTAAATCCATCCAATTCGATGTGCATGTTTGGTTGTTTGTTTCTGGCTTGCATCATGATTGTGTCTGTCTGTATCCTGTTTCCTAGTATGTATCATCATCGTCATCATCGCCGTTAACAGCAATAGCAGCAGTAGCGTAGCACTACCGTTGTCGTGGGCACCGTTCCATGCACTAATTGTGCTTTATTGTAGTTCTTGGTAGTGGCAAGCTGCAACGTGAAATGTATTTTTTCATGTAGTTTCTGTTAATTGTTAGTTTGGCTCTCTCCTACTTCCACACACACACACACACATAAATATATATATGTAATACAGTAATACTCATGAAAAGTTAAAGCCGCTCGAAGTGTGCACCTGTCGCTTTAAATATGGTGTGTATATACAACTGACGAAACAATGAAAACAACACCGGTGGTTTTTAAAACTTGTAATGTATTAGACAGTCTACAGAGAGACTACGGATAGAAAAATTCATTCTATTTCACCATAGTTCATTACAAAAAATTATTTTTTCATTTCGCTTTCTCGTGGAAGGAAGATATTTCATTTTAGTTAGACAGCACCCACAACACCTTTACCAAGACACCAGTTTAGGTCCAGCATCGACGTAGTGGCAGCACTACGCTGAACTTCCAGGCTATATAGGAGGTTGAAAAACATTGCATGTCACGGAAACGATGCGGTGATGCTTAAAATATTCATACCTTTTTTCTATTTTTTTATGATGAAAATTGCTTTTATTTACCGTTTTGTTATTGTTGGCGCAACCACCACCACAACAACGTTGCTACTGCTGTTACAACTTTGCAGTAGCGAACTCACAACATAACGGCGACGGCTTTCTGCCTCTATAATTCTTTTCCCGCTGGTAGCGCACACTTGTGTTTAATTAGATTGTTGTTGCTATACTGCTGATGACGATGATGATTTGCTGCAATGCCGGAAGGAATTTTAACGCATTTTATTTACTATGAAATTGGGTCGCTACTGGTAAATTAAATGAAATGAAGAAATTAAAGCGGGAGTTGTTAACAAACTCTTTTATTGTAAATAGCATCTATTCTAATACTTTCTTTTTTATTCTTCTAAGAGTGTATGTAAATGCCTTACTTCGGTTAGATGTGCTAGTATTTGGCGGAAAAGTAGAGTTAATTTTGTTGTCATAGAAAGTATAACAAACAGATCAGGAGAGGAACTTATTAAAGCCAATAGAGGTTTTCTTGCAATCCCATGGATTCTCTACATTTCCAGCAGCAGTGGCTTTCGTAGCACAACGGAATTCCCTGGCCATATTACCCGGAGAAAATTTCAAGTTGTCTCATTATGAGGAAACTAAATTCCCAATACTAATATTCCTAACGTGCGGAGTCATAATATGTATTTTCCTTTAAAATTCAGTCTCATCGGATTTTGTAATGCTATAAACCCCTGTTGCGGCTAGCGCTGTGTGGTATTCTTCGGTGTCAGGATAAGTATTAGGGAAGAGGATAGATAGTATGTTGTTTATTAGGTAAAGCAGGTGAGATTCGTGCATTG